>CM076581.1:689885081-690035161 GCA_034641835.2 Pinus albicaulis
CTGTCAAACCAGGAGGTAACTCCTCAAATCAAAATGTGTTATTGAATGAAGAATTAACATGCATTTATACATGGAGGTGAGGCTATTGGGATTCATCTCCCAATGACTCTTGGCCTTCCTTATTTCCTACTATTATTTATTATACAAAATTAAATATCCACACCCATCCCATAGGATTAGGTGTCAACATTCCCCCCTTTAATCTGAAGGATACAGAGCCCAAGCATCGATCCGAACCTTTCAAACTTTTCTTTCCAAGTGCTTTGGTGAAGATATCGGCAGCTTTTCCTATTTGTGGAACAATGATGTAGATGGAAAGATTTGGCTTCGAACATGATGTAAATTTAGATGGTACTTTGTATTGATGTGCTTTGTTCGATCATGGAACTTTGGGTTCTTGGCCAACTTTATTGCAGAAGTGTTGTTAATCATGAGTGGTGTTGAATACGTTTGTTTCATCTGCAAATATTCTAGGATTTTTCTAAGGCACACAATTTCTTTTGTTGCTTTAGCTGCTGCCACATATTTTGCCTCGATCGTGGAATCTGTTGAAACTGACCGTTTGCGTGATCTCCATGAGACAGCTCCTAATCCAAGACTCATGGTGTAACCTGTAGTAGACACCCCTGTTTCTTTGTCGCCATCAAAGTCTGAATCAAAGTATCCGATCAAGCTGAAGTCGCCTACCTGTGTATATTTGAGTCCAAAGTCTCGAGTCCCCTTCAAGTACCTTAACACTCTTTTTGCAGCAGACCAATGTCCTTCACAAGGTTTTTGCATGAACCTTGAGAGGATTCCAACAGCAAATGAAATGTTAGGTCTGGTGGTGGTCAGGTAGATAAGACTTCCTACAAGTTGTCTATACTTAGTTGCATCCTCAAATTCCTTCCCTTCAATAGATGTGAGCTTCAAGTTTTGTTCCATTGGAGTGGTTAAGGGTTTACAGTCATCCATGCCAAACTTGTTCAAGAGATCTCCAATGTACTTCTTTTGAGAAATAAATATGAATTTAGGATGTTGAATTACTTCAATACCCAAATAGTAATGAACATGACCCAAATTAGTCATTTCAAAACCTTTCTTCAACTCTTTCTTCATGGATGAAATATAGCTCTCATTGTTTCCTGTTATCAAAAGATCATCTACATATACCACAAGATATACAATTGTTTTTCCAACTTTCTTAACAAACAAAGTTGCATCATCAAGATCAAAGTGTTTGAAATCAAGTTTCAGAAGATGCTCGGTCAATTTCTCATACCAGGCTCGTGGTGCTTGCTTGAGGCCATACAAGGATTTCATAAGTTTGCAAACTTTGTGTTCTTGACCCTTTATCACAAATCCTTCTGGCTGGGACATATAAACTTTCTCCTTTAGATCTCCATTCAAGAAGGCTGTTTTTACATCCATCTGATGGACTTTCCATCCACTCTGAGCTGCTAAGGCAAAGAGAGTCCGGATGGTGGTCCATTTTGCTGTGGGAGCAAAATTTTCTTCATAATCGACTCCTTCTTTCTGTGCGAATCCTTTTGCCACAAGCCTAGCCTTGTGCTTGTCAAGTGAGCCGTCTGCTTTGTACTTGTTCTTGTAGACCCACTTGCAGCCAATTGGTTTCGTTCCCAAAGGCGGATCAACCATCTTCCAAGTGCCATTCTTTATCAAGGCATCATACTCCTTCTGCATCGCTTCTTTCCATTCATCATGAGAAGCGGCTTCTTTGAAGGAATTTGGTTCATGATCTGTAGACAAACTCAATTCACAGTTATAAGCAATATCCATATCAACAGAAGAATCAGAATTATCTACATCACCTTCGATTTTGTTGAGTGGAACTTCTTGTTCCTATTTTTCCAACCTCATCAGGATGAACATTCTCCAGTGTCTTTGTCAGCCATTTGGGAGGACCTTTCTGAGATGGCCCAGGATGTTCACTTGACTAAGTTGGGATTGATTCAAGATTCAATCTCCCAATTCTGTCAATCACATCATCCAATGTGTCATCCGTGGTTGTTTCTTCATGTGGGGGAGAGAGTGCTTCGGGACATGATTCCACAGTTTGATTCAATATCGGAATCCCCCCTTCAAGATGTGGAATCACATTATCAAATTCTTGGAAGGACTTTGCATGTGTGAATCTATCCAGGCGATCAAGTTTCCGCTCAACAACCTTGTCACTCTTGGAAGATTCAAGGAATATGACATCTCTTGCTATCAAAAACTTCTTATTTGCTTCATCATAGAGACGATATCCTTTGGAGGTATTGGAGTACCCCAAGAAGATACATTTGCGACTTCTAGCACCAAGTTTGTTCCTTTGACCCTTTGGTATCAAGGCATAACAGGTGGACCCAAAGACCCTGAAATGCTTTACCGAAGGAATGTGGCCATGCCACATTTCAAAAGGAGTTTTGTTTCTAATTTAACTTGAAGGACACCTATTCTTTATGTAAACAGCACATAGAACTGCATCAGCCCAAAACATCAATTTTACATTCTTGAAAAATAACATGGAGCGGACCATATTTAAAATGGTTCTGTTCATTCTTTCAGCTACACCGTTCTGTTGTGGATTATATGGCATAGTTGTTTGATGTTTGATTCCATGTTGATGAAGATAATTTTCAAATTCGTTTGAAGTGTATTCTTTTCCATTATCAGTACGTAGAGAGCCAATATGTGTTTGTGCATCATTTTCAATCCATGCATGAAAATTCTTGAAAGTTTGAAAAGCATCATACTTATTCTTCAGTAAGTAAATCCAACACATTCTAGTGTAGTCATCAATAAATGTCATCATGTATTTGTTTCCATTTGCAGAAGCAATAGGCATAGGGCCACATAAATCTGAATGAACAAGTTCAATTTTTCTATGTGCTCTGGAGTGTGAATCATGAAATGGCTATTTGCTATGCTTTCCTAGAATACAAGCATCACATTCCTTAGGTTTTCTAGGAATTGTAGGCAGTCCATCAACACCATTTTTCTTCAACAAACGAAGGCTTTCATAGTTTAAGTGTCCAAATATAGCATGCCATAAAATACTTGATGGGAATGTACCTTCATCATGATGTGAACTGAATGCAAAGTTTTGAGCATGAGAAGATGAACCTTTCAGCTTCAAGAGTCTCCCTTCTTCTATTCCCTCCATGACAAGTGAGTGATCTGATGCTTTTCTGACCTCTGCCTTGCCATCAAACAAGTGAATTGAGTGTCCTTGCTGCCGGATTTCGACCAGGGAAAGCAAGTTTCTCTTCAACTCCGGGAGGTATAGAACCTCATGTAGGATATGATCTGGAAGACCAGGCAGTTTAAGCCTGACTGTGCCAAGCCCTGATGGCTTGAGTTTGGATTTATCTACGAAATATACTACTCCATCAACTTTGTCAGTGAATTCTTCAAAAAAATATTTTCTAAATGTCATGTGACATGTTGCTCCTGAATCTAGCAACCAATCATCTCTCCATGAAGTAAATGAAACATCAAATAGGTTTTCAATTACTCCATTGTTACAATGTGCTAGAACAGAATGAGATGATTCTTCTTCGTCTTCTGCCATCTCTTCCTCTGGATGAATCTGAAGCATGTCTCTTTTCTCTCTATGCCAAGTATGTAGCCTCTTTAGAAGATGAAGGGACTGTCATCTTCTTTTGAAGGAGGAGAGAAAAAAAACTTTGCTGGAGAATCTCTTTTGAAGGAGAGAAAACAAAAACACTCTTTGCTGGAAAATAGACTCAGTTTAAAAGGACAGAAACTCTTTTTGCTAAAAGACACTGAATTTAAATGGACAAAAAACTCTTTGCTAAAAACTGAATTCTGCACCAAAAAAATATATATGTATTTTTTATTTTTTTTGAAGAAGGATTGTATATATGTATTGAAAAAGTGGAGGCGGTATGACAGAAAATGGGGGGGTGGTATATATATATGACTGTATTAGAAATAGAAAATGTGGAAGGGTCGATTTGGTAAGGCGCAGTGAACGGTATTACGAAAGGCGGTATGGAATGTGTTAAGGGCGGTATGGAGGGGCATGAATATATATGACAGGTGGTATTATATAGTGGAGGTGGCGGTTTTAAAAGTTGGGAGGGGCGTTGTATTATCGTATGGAAGGGCGTAATATCATAACGCAGACAGCGTATTATGAATCAACGGAGGGTGGTAATATATATATATAAGAGGCCACAGAGGGTGGTAATATATAAACTAGGAGGGGCGTAAATGTAAAAGATGGGAGGGCGTAAAACAGCGTATGGTGGGAGGACTGCGCGGTAATATATATGGTGCAACTGTATTATATGGTGCAACGGACAGAGGTCGTATGACAACACGGTCAATGTAATATGGATGGCGTGTTGTATACAGAACGCATCGAATATATAACGCATCGAATATATATATTATGGTGGGATTCAAAGCAGCGTGGGAGCTGTATATGGTGGGCGAAGAGGCGTTATTATAAATGGAGCGCTATTATAAATATTGGTGGTATTTTGTAATGCAGACAGTGTATGATATAGAAGCATGGAGGGCATGGAGGGCGGTATTATTGACAGAGTTGTGAATAATGGACAATGTATGTTAACCACAGACAGCGCAGTGGAATTCCAATCGATGCAAATGAAGCGTATGACAGCGTGGAGGGGAAATACAGCATGGAGGGCGTAAATATAACTGGTAACAGCGTAAGTATTATATGATGTTGGGGATAGCGCAGTGGGGATGTTGAATAGTGTGAGGATTATGCGTTGTAGTGTGAGGAGCCGGCTGTAAAAGCCATGAAGGGCAGAGCGATAGGAGCGAAGGGCAGAGCGATGTAAGGATGGGAGGGGGCGTAAGGAAATGGGAAGCCGAGGGGAGCGCTCATATGGGGAGAGATAGCAGTGAGGGAGCGCAGGTCGTGAGGAAGTGAGGGAGAAAGAGGGAAGGCGTTGGGAAAGGAGAGGGAGAAGGAGGCCGAGAGGCCTGTTAAAAAAAATCTGGAATAGGATCTTTGCAGGACTGCAGAGGGAGGCTGCAATTTGCAGTGTTTCAGGAACTGCATGATTGCAGAATCTTCAGGAGCTGCAGGAGCTGCAAATGTCAGAGCTAAACAGAGAAAAAAAAATGCAGAATAACAGTCTAGCAATAAGTAGGAGCAGCAAAACTATTATTAAAAAACTTACTGAGCAAAGGAGAGGGAGTTACACCACAGGCAGAAATGCCAATAGTGGGACTGGCTCTGATACCATGTCAAACCAGGAGGTAACTCCTCAAATCAGAATGTTTTATTGAATGAAGAATGAACATGCATTTATACATGGAGGTGAGGCTATTGGGATTCATCTCCCAATGACTCTTGGCCTTCCTTATTTCCCAATATTATTTATTATACAAAATTAAATATCCACACCCATCCCATAGGATTAGGTGTCAACACACTCCTTAGGAATCTGTTCACTAAAATGATTTTTCAGCTCCTGGATCCCTTAGATCAGTGGATCTAGTGTCTATTCCAAAAGGAGAGCAAAAAAAAATCAAACTAGGTGAGGTAAACAGACCTCCCACCACCTAGTATAGCTGGAAAACACCCAAAGAGAAGGGTTGCAGCTATGTGCAACAAACTGCTTCAGAAATAATGCAGTTTTGAGAGCATGAGCAGGAGACCAATAAGGAGGATCAAATTTTATATATACAACAATAAATCAGATCTATAATGATGCCCTCACAGTATACAACAGAATGTAGAAGACAAAATAGAAGAAACTCCTCATAAAAGAGGGCTGCAACACATGTATTGACTGCAAAATAGCTTGACAGCGTTATTTATAAGAGTTGCAGCGGCTGTATATTACACTCTAGCTCTAGAGCAGATCTGTGTACAAAAGATCAGATCCATTTCAGATTTGTACACTAGAAGGGCTCCTTTACAAGATCCCCTTGGGGTTTTGATCAAATCATGCAATACAGAGAGTAAATCTGAGATTAAAGTAGAAGATCTGCAATAGTATTTAGAAATTTCTGAAGATGTTTACAATAGAAGTGGATCAAATATGTATAGAAAATGGATCAGCAAGCTAATCCATGGATCACCATAGTGAAGGGAAAAGCCCTAGCACCATAGATCTCTCCTCAAAAAGTGGATCAAAACACCTTGCAACTTTCTTCTTGCAAATAACGCAGTCCTGGAAGGGAAAATGCGTTGTAGGTTGAAGCACTGGGTTGGCCTGATGCCAAGATCTGAAATATCAGCTCCAAAGGTTTAGAACTCTCTTGCCCATGGGATAGAAGATTTTCCAAGTGAAAAGAGGCCCTGAAATGGCCTAGATCTGAGCAGATCTAGCCTCCACTTGCTGCAGCTTGCAAGGACAACCAAACCCTCAACGGGATCTGTGTTGTAGTTGGAAGATGATCTTGGAAAAATGCCTGATAGTGGATGAGATTAGCAAGAATCTTCCAAGAATTCCTCAATGGAAGAGGTGGTATTCCCGCGCAGGAACACCCAAGTGCCAAGCAGCACTATCCTCAGCTAAACAACAGAGAATGATATATGTCTGAACAGACAATATATTCAGAAATAAGAACAATCAACAACCCTCTTCTATTGTCTTCCTCTTCCTCTTATAGGATGAAAGTCTTGTCAAACCCAAAACCATCTCAATGATTTAGCTGCATTCACATGAGAAACCTCCAACTAAAACTGCGTTGTACCTCTAGGAGATTCAATGTATCTAGACAGCATTGTTGATTTGGTCCTGGTTGACTTGGTCAAGTGCTCCAGTCTCTTTCACAACTAAGTGTGCTTTTGTAAATAGCCCAGATTTGTCCATTTTCACATGTGGCATTGATTTATTTTTTTGATTAGGAGTTTTATTGATCCTCCTTTACATTTTTATTCATAAAACAAAATATTGAGAAAAAATTGTATATTCCCATTAGCTTGGGCTAATTGGGAATATTACACCCTCTTAGGCCCTGCAACTATATGACTACTGGGTATGCATATCTGAAGCATGAACTTAAGACATGATGGTTGCAATAATGTACAATCAGCTCAATGCTTAGAGGGTTGATCACTCCTCTAGATCCTTAAGCTAGAAGCTCAAGATCTAGCTCCTCCATCCTCCTCCAAAAGATGCACCGATGGTTGGGTACAACAAAGAAAAATCGCACTGCTGTGAGGGGAGGCTCTATAGCCTAAAATACGATCAGAGGATCCTCAGGATTTAAATTGGAACATCGGGAAACTTCCCTCCTCCAATTGATCTACATGACTACACTGCGCAATCCCTTGGGGAATTGATGCAGCATGGAAGTGTGTAATGTTGGCCTGAATGCCAGATATGAATATACAACTCCTAGAAGTCTAATCTTGAAGCACAAGGTGAAAGTATGAATCCTCCATCGGTTTCCTAGCTAAAATGCTAGAAACAACCTCCTCCTCTCAAACCCTCAAGCAAGAATGCGTAATTCCTGAGACTGAATGTGTGGTAGATAGGGGATGAATGTGGCACCAATTCCTAATGATGTATGGCAGCTCAAAGAAACCTTCCCAAAGTAGGCACTCGAAGTCCCCCATGGGTAAGGGTGGGATTTCCGCTCGAAAATACCCGTGTGCTAAACATCACTGCAGACTTAGATAAGCAGCTGAAGCGTGCATAGAAATGTCAAAAGAAAAATCCAGACCTAAACAGATCGGAAATAATAATCTAAAGCCTACCTTCTATTGCTGCCTTCATCTCCCACATATGATTTGTGAGCCTTTTATATCCCTGGCCCACCTCATAACTGCGTTGCACATGTGGCCACTAACCTCCATGAAGAATGTGTTGTCTCTCCATGTTCTCTACCATCTCTGCATTTAATTCCCACTCTCTCCATCATGTTTTCATTAGATGCACAACTTCCTCCACTAACTCATCATTATTTCTCTATTATCTTACTTTTAATGCACCATGATCTCATTTGACTTCCTCCATGATCCCCGTGATCTTATCATTAATGTGGCATCATATCCACTCATCCTTCATTTAAGAAGTTGCTCCACTACTCCATAATGCAGATCTACTTATAAATTATCCACATACACTCATCAAAAGTGGATTTTATTCATCTATGGGGTTTTTGGGTCCCTCCAACCTCTTATTTACTTAATTAATTAATAAAAGTAAGAACTCTAATATTCCAATTAACTGATGGAAAATTGGGAATATTACAGTTCCAAGGCATCAAAGTGGACCCAGCAAAAATAAAGGTAATATTATACTTTCCCACACCAATGACTCAAAAAGAAGTACGATTTTTTCATAGACATTTTGGTTATTATCAATGTTTTATTGAAGATTTTTTCACAAATTGCTCTTCCTTTGTTTTCCTTACTTAGCAAATTTTTTTAATTTGTGTCGATAGATTGTTGCAAGTATGCCTACAAAGAATTGAAACCCAAAGTATCCTAGGCTACTATCTTAAGAGGACCTTGTTGGCCCCTCCCATTTCACATCTCTATAGATGTGTCAGAAATTATAATTGGAGTTGTCTTGAGGCAACACAAAGAACATAATCCATATGCTTTATTAGTAAGAATCTATCTCCCATAGAATTAAATTACAAAAAACAAAAAAACAAAAACAAAATTATTGCGGCGATTCATGCTATTAAAAAAATTGGCATCATATAACCAGATATGTTGTGATCTTACATGCTAACCATGTTGCCATTAAATATCTAATGAAAAAAAAATTACTAGTGGTAGGGTGACTAAATGGTTGTTGTTGTTGCAAGAATTTGACATAACCATATTAAATAAACCAAGAAATGATAGTGTACTGCCTGTTTTTCTTTTTAGGCTTAAAACAAACAAAAATGAGCCACATGTTGAATATTATTTTCTTAATGGTATTTTTTAGTATCTACTAACTCACTATGGTTTGAAAATATTTCTAACTACTTGGTTGTAGGAAAACTTACACCTCACCTATCTCCAAAATAACAACAAAATATCACCAAGAAAAGTTGGATATTTGCATGGATTTACATATGCCTCTTTCATAAAGGGTTGGATCTCATTATCCGGTGATGTGTCTGAGAGGATGAGATATATGACATATTAAATGCTTTCCATGATGTCCCTTGTGGAGGCCACTTTATATATAGGAGGAACGGATATAAATTACTCCATTAGGGGTACTACTGGCCCATAATATTTTGAGATGCCAAATATTATGTAAAAGGATGTGATTATTGTTAATGAATGGGAAGGCTAGTGTAATTAGATGAAATATCATTACAACCACATATAGTAATAGAACACTCTGTGAAATTGGATCTTGACTTTGTTGGACCTATTAACCCTCCTTCTTGACACAACTCCTACCTCATATTTTGCACAAAATATGTTACAAATTGGATGGAAGCAAAGTCACTCCAAACTACAATAGAGCAAGAAGTAGCGTCTTTTCTCCATGAGTAAATATTCACCAAATTCGGGATACCACGAGAGATCATCACTGATGAGGGAACACAATCTACATCAAGGCTCATTAAGGACCTTATGGATACATACAATATCAAACATAAGGTAAAAATTCCATATCATTTGCACACTAATGGAAAGGTAGAAGTAACAAGCAAGATAATTGAGGTTATTATAACAAAAAATGTCTTATTGCACCTCAAGGACTAGGAAAATTGACTTCTTGAAGCATTGTGGGCCTACCAAAAAACATGGAGAACTACTATTAGCTACACTTCATATGAATTGGTATATGGAAAGAGATTTATTTTACCAATAGAAACAAAAATACAAGAACCTAACGACAACAGTGCAACATGGTATTGATTTATCTAAGGCACAACAACAGAGACTTCTTCGGATCAATGAATTTTATGAACTTTGTAAATCTTCCCTACATCAAACAATTGTGATCCAACAATAGAGAGCTCAGTGGTATGACAAGTTCATAAAGAAAAATGGAATCAAAGATGGATACTAGGCTTTATTGTTCAATTAAAAGTTTAAGGATTTCAGAGGAAAAAATTCCATCCATTAGCTTGAACCCTATGAGATTGACATTGTATATGATAATGGGATCATCAATATTTTTACCATTGAAAAGGAAAGAATTACATTGATGGAAAATGGACACAAGCTTAAACTATATTATAGGCCCCAATCAAAAGAATCCTTCTTAAGGAAGATCACTGAAGGATGGCATGATAGTGATATGGAGATTTTTCATAAGGAATAAATCCCTACCAAATGATCCATTCCTACATTATTGTTCCATTTCCATTATTGTACATATTATTTGCATAATTATTGACATCAACTGACATGATCCAACCTACAGGCTTGACAATATTGTTGTATCATCCACCATAATACTCCACCGGCACCATAAGCCTATCACGAGATTTGTACCATAACCCATGATTTCTTTACCTTAATTAGAAGTTGTCATCCCAATGAACGATTCATTCAAGCTAGTAGATTGTCTAAACTCTAAGCAGGAACAATGGAAGGTTCATTGAATCATAGAGAGCCCATAGAGAACCTCTTATTGTATAATTACAACAATATTTGGACAATTTATAGGTGATTGGATGGATTGGGTATGTTGGGTCATTTTAGGGATATGGTGATGCTATTGCATTTTAATTTGCACTTAATTTCTAGAGTGATAGGTTTGCGATGGGGGTAAAAGTGGTCCAAGTAGACGAAGGCACCATAGCTATGGTAAATAAGCTGGTATAATATGAAGAGTAATGGTAGTTCTAAAAAAAATCTCAAAGTTAATGGAGAAATTTCTCAAACCAAAAGAGTGTTTTGTGAGAAAAGGGGGTGGATTAGATAGGAAGTCTATGCCCACACCCTACATAAAATTGGCCCTCCTTGTGAAATATACCTCACATGTGAGGGATGCCACGAGGTTGTCTATTGACACCAATTAAGGTTATTTTTACCACCCGAGGCACTAAATATTAATCAACATGCCCTTTTTCCTATGGAGGACACTCCAACAAATGGCCACCAATGTTCAAATTCTAGACGATCTAAGGAAATCCTTTCACAACATTGTATTATCAAGATTTTGGTGGAACATGTGCTTTAGGGATAAATTCATACTAGGAACAATATCATGAGGTAACCAAGACTTGAATTTGATGCACCAACTACACCAAAAAAATAAGTAGCATTTTCTACAACTCCACCAAAATTTTCAGTTATTTCAACTCCCAAAGTTCCTACAACAAGAGAGGTGCAGTCATAGTAAGAAGAAGCTAGGGGAAGCCATGATAGTGATCTGGAGATCACTAGAAGTTGGCCTTCAAAAACAAAACTGAGGTGAATGTCCAAGAGACCTACACATGTGGTTGTCCCCAAAAAAAAGATAACAAAGTACAATAAGGAGGAGTTGTGTCTAATTTCTACAACATAGAAACACTTGGAAGAGGTAACAACCCCCTATTGAACCATAGAAACCAGTAGGAGTGGAAAAGAAAGAAGAGGTACCTATTGGAGCATAGATTTTAATAAGAGGTGACCCCTACTAAAACATAAGAACCAATAAGAGAAATTTAATAATAAAAGGACCCTAATAAACCACAAGAACCATCAGGGATGGAGGAAGGAGAGAATGAAAACCTTGTTGCAATACAAGAACCAATAGGGGGGGATTTTGAAGAATATTTTGATGAAACTCTAAAGGATGAACAGGAGGAGAAAGTAGGGGAAGGAAGGATTGCAATAGCAAGTATGGGACCAAAAACAAAAGAAGAAATTATAGCTCAATAAACTATCATTGTTGCTCAAAGCTTGAGGAAATCATACAAGGCCGAAAAGAAGAAGAAATTTGCAGGTACAATTTCCATCACACCATAATAGTCATTTATGGTCAGGAGAAATAAAATATTAGAATGGAAAATCAATGACCTAAAAAATGAACTTAAATTTTAGAGGCCAAATAGAGTGGAAATCAATCCTTTGAAGGATCATACTACCATGTTGGGTAAGTAGGAATCCTTGACATAGGGGACAAATAAGAACTTATTCCCAAGGAAAATGAAACAATTTAGAAAGAGTAACATAGAGAGAAAAGCCCCACCTAAGAGAAGTTTGTCCAATAGAAGATGATAGACCCGAATTGTCAAAAGTAGCCACTCAAACAAAGGACAAGATGAAAATGAGAGATATGTTCAAGCAAATATTTAGGATGTGTATGCAAAAGATGAGAATGATAGGTAAAAGTAAATTATGGAAACTTATGATGAAGCGGTATTTCCCATCATGTATCATTGCTAGCTTGTCAAAAGTGTCAGTGAGAAGTGGGAATAACACTTAAAGGCCCATAGAGATAAATGGGATAACTAGAGGAAGGACATGGAAGAAGAAGCAAAGAAAACCTTTAAGCTCCAAAACCAAGCAGACAAGCTAGAGACTAAAAATATTCAACTTTAGTTGTTGGTGGAGTCTACACTCAACTATAGGGCACCCTACCCTCTCTACAATATGTACCTATAAGAAAAATATCTCATTTTTTAGAGGAAGGCCATAATGACCAGTAATCCTTATCCGATCACTTCTAAAAACACCTTCATGGAGGCCTATTATGCAGGTACAAATGAAGAGAAAAACTTGATGTGTGATTTGTACCAGTATAAAAACAAATTGTGTCATGATCCAGCTTGGAATCCCAACCACTTTGTGGGAGATGTACAAGAAGGGAAGCCTTTTGAAACAATTCCAAAAGAATCCTTTAGCCAGGTGCCTTTTTCCTTTCACCGAGAACCTATATCTCACCTTGAACCCCTTCTGCCTTAGCCTTTCAACTTTCACTTTATGCCTTAGCCCACCTTATAGCCAAAAGCCTCCATCACCATAGGCTGCCTAACAACCCCAACATATGCCTCACCAGGTAAAACAGAGGTCTTTATCCCTTTTACAGGAAGGGGTCTCTCTTTAGTCAAGTCCAACAGCCTCACCAGGTACAACAAGTCCACAAGTAATAAGCGTCATATTTAGCTCATCAATTAAACCTTTAGGGTTTGGTACCAATGGAGAATATTCTTACTTACAATGTACTTGTTTAGGATCATGAAATAGTCATTAAGCAATGAAATCATATTTACACTTTACCCTACCCCAAACCCCTTGACCTCGTAATCCTCTGTGAATGGTTTCTGCAAATGGCTTCATGCATATCGTGCAGTGTATGTTTATTCACCTTCTTGTCTTACTTGAATAACCATGTTGACTGGGAAATCATTCACAAGGTAGAGGAAAATAACTAAATCATAATTTATGGATCAGGGAAGAGTGTCCCAAGCCCATTGACATTCTCATCAAATACTTCAACTAGGTGGACTCCTGACAACATGCATAATTTATGGCCCATCACATAAAAGAAATCAATGGTCACTATAGAACACAAATAGAGGACTTGGAAAATACAATTTTAGAAGGTTGCAATCAGTAGTGGAAGCAAGCCACATAGGACATGAACCAAACTCACCCACTCAACTGCAATAATCTTCCTGTGGCACTAGGGAGAGTACACTGGTACATCAAATGCATGGATATCTATGGGAATCAGTGGATACGAATCAATTTCTACTATACCATGATATAGATACCATCCTCCTGATATAAAAAAGACTACAATATGACCAAGAAGGAATAGGTTACCTATAGGATTGAGATTGAGAAGAGAAGAGATTATTTCCATGCCCCTGAAGTACGGAAATTTGATTACAACATCAAAAATCTCCATTGGAATCACACCCACTATGATTTAGACTAACTATCTAGTTACATAGAGACATGTAATGGTTTTAGTGGGGGGGAGATGATGGACGCCCAAATTGGCGTATTAGCACTTTTCTAACACCTTTTTTAGTACCTTTTTCCCATTTTTATACCACCCCATTACCCATTTTTCCCATAAAGATGCATTTTTTATCAAGGTACAATTATCTTCCAGTTTTTTCATTTTAATGATGATTCTTATGCATTTAGGAAGGAACTTTCCTTCTTATGTTAAATATGAAATTAATGATAATCACTTCACGTAAATTCATACAAGTATCCTTGAAACGATAGTAAACGACACTTGTTGCAGTATCCCTTTATGTTGCTATAACGCCTTTATGTTGTTGCAACATCTTTATGTTGCAACAACACCCCTATATTGCTAAAATAACTCTGGAATCATGATGTTGCAACACCACTAGAGGGAAAGTGATACAACTCATAGAGTTTAGTGCTACAACACGGTGTTATGACATAATAGATTCAATTCCTATAACTCAATTGTTGCAATATGACAAATTTTAGTGTTGTAACATGATGTTGCAATGTGTCTGAAGTTTGATGTTGCAACGCTCTAGTAGTCAACCATTAAGGATGACCATTGAAACTCTGGGACAACTGGTAGAACACAACACCAGTCAACCTCAAGCCATATTTTTGTCTTCAATGGATCACTCAGCTATAGATCAACGATTTTATCACCCAATATAGGAAGTGACAAGAGGTAGTTGGTTTCTCAACAAGGAAAGGTTAACCACAATAAAAGATTGCCCTAGCTACCACCTACCACAATAGTTGAAATAGTCAGCGTTTGCCTAATTTTTCCACTTTTTAGTGAAATTGTTGTAATGGAGAAGGAACATCTTGAGAATATGAAGATCCTCATGGTTTTCTCTAGAAACCTTGATTAAATTAATTCCAAATTGTTGTGTATAAAAATACACTGCTTTAGTCCACAGGGTCTTGGATAGATGGTGATCAAGTGTTGTGTTAAGACACTCCTTGACGTGAAGTCACCAGTTCAATTCCCCGCCCCGATCGGGGTGATATATTGGACATTATCAAGATGTAGTCCTACCAAGCTTGCAAATACCCTGCTTCACTTAACCTAATGGGGTAGGACAATTAATTGTAATTTTTATTCTAAATTTCTGCTCATGCAAAGCTTGTGATTTTATTCCATTTCCATTCTTCTTTATGTGTACGATGTGTTGATAATGTGATATCCCTTGACTTAGATTTTATTTGTGAATATTGTATATGTAAAGTGTGCTTGATTTTCTAACTCTGTGACTTCATTCAGACTGTTTTATCAATATAGTGCTATTGATAGTTACCTTATGTAAATATGTTTCGTTAAGTTATTAATAAAATCTTGAGAATAATTATGAGGTTGTAAATGGATAAAGAGAAACTATGAGTTGCAAGTTAATGGTTGAATTTAATTACCCTTGATGATGTAAGACCTAGGCATCTAATCTGAGGCTTAGATTGTTAATCATGAAATATTAAATTGATCAATAACTTTCCCAAAAAGACAGGAAGTTGTCTTAGGAAGTTGTGGAAGTGGAGCTCATTAATGAGCAAGTAATTACCTACCACTTAATGGATAAGGAGGAGGTAGTTACTAACCACCAAGGGAATCTTGGTAAATTCTTAGGGGTAAAATGTACGAGTGGTAGCTAGAGTAAATCCCTCTCGGGTCTTCCCGGAACCGGAGGCAGACAGTCAGATTAGTTGTATAGTTCACAAATATACTGCATACATGTTCATACTAATGCTTAATTGACAAAGTGAGATATTGAAGGATTACCTCTTTATAGGCAGCAGATCTGTTGGAGAGCGCTAGGAGGTGTGGCGGAAGTCCTCCTCACCGGCTTCAAGTCTGGATCCTGCAAACAAACAAAGCACACGTGTAATCTTCACAGTTGTATCACTACTAGCAACTAAACAAGTATATAATCAACATTTAACTATGCAGATCTGAGCCATTTATATCATGCTTCATAGACAAATAAACAATAGATGTGACACTGAAACATAAAATGGATAAAACAGATACATTTCTATTAATAAGAGAAGGAAGATTACAACCGTTGGTTTGACCAAGCTTCCTTTAGTCTTCTAACTCCTCTCTCTCTCTCCTCTATGTCAGAGTGTAATGATACTTGGGCTAAGATTTCTCAATGAACCTTGCCAATCATTAAGCCTCACACTCAACAACAAAGTTATGCTTTGCAAACGATCAACCTTTCGACCCTTGACAATGAACCCTAGCCTCCAATTTATAAGAATTTGGGAGGACAAATCTTGCCAATCCTCTCCATCAGTTTGAATAGGGAAAAATCATGATGTTTCCGTGCTTTTCCTTGATTTTTCCTTCTTTGGATGCTCATTTGGGTTTATTAATGTCCAATCAGAGGCCTACACCGCAGGTTGCTACTTTTTAGACTAAATCCTTTGAGAAAAAAGTAGGAAATGTTAGTCAGTTACTACGGGATTTGTCCCTTTTCTTCATGAAAACATGGGTAACGCTACCCCTTACGCAACAAAGTGTGTTAACCTAGGCACTAACACTCCCTCTGAAAGGTTGGGATGCATTATAACTCGATCTGGCTGTCTCTACAGTGTGTTACCTTGGAAAAATGGGTCTCTGTCTAGGTCATTTTCTTCCTTCCATGTTTCCTTCTCCTCTGAGATGATGAGGAGGTCATTTGCCCTATAACAGTAAAGGATATTTTTTTTGTCCTATACTGGCATGAGACTCAAGTAGTGCTGAACTGAGGTGAGAGGTATAGTGAAAAAAAGAAATAATAGAATGCTAAGCTAGCTGTAGTCTATTGAAGCTCACGGGGACTCTTTCAAGAGAAAGAGTTAAGGTTGGGTGGAGCATTAAAATTCCAACATTATTTCTAGAGAAATGATTTGTCAAATCATTGTTCTAAACACTTTATTATCAATTCTATACTAAATGTTTTTATATGTAGCAAAATGTTATTATAATATGTGCAAGTAATCTAAATGTTTTATGCAAGCAAATGAAAAGAAGACAGAGATATATTTATTTGAGTATCATAAACAAAAATTATACAAACATGTGTTTAAATAGAAAATAGAATTAATTTTCTATGTACTATAAGACTTTTATTGTGTAATTCTAAGACAAGTATCTATTTTCTGTATTGCATTAAAGAAAATAATAATTGGGAATTTTGGATGCATGCAAATGTGAAAATTAGACAAACTAGTTGCATAAGGGTACGTTGGTAGCATTCTTTCCTTCTATAAAATATCAATGAGAAAAACAAGTTTGTAATTACAAACTTAAACAAATATATTGGTAAAGTCGAGTTGGCTTAATACTTCAGAAAGAATAAAATTTTAGAGTTATAGGTTAATTATAAACATGGGTATGTGTGTGTGTGTGTGTCTATATATATATATATATATATATATATATATATATATATATATATATATATATATATATATATATATATATCTTCCAAATGACAGCGAAAAAGAATGAAGTTACAGGTTACATTGAGTAAGGTATTAAACCCTCTAGGTAGTCGAAATAAACTCAATAATCAATGTTAAATGTAAATAATTAGAGAATAATTCAAAATGGAGAATATGACTCTTTTTATAAATTAAAAATGAAAATAACTTTCATGGACTGAAGGCTCATAACCTTAGTCAATACAACAAAAATATTTTTATTATATACCAAACAAAGATTCATCACATAGGATGGTATTTGCGAAATAACATAGTTAATATGTAGAATGGTCGAGAATGATCTATATGACAAAGTGTAACAATAATGTTACCATTGATCGAAGGTTTTCGGCCAAGGTTTTTTTAAATAATTTACAAAGAAGGCAAACCATGAATACTTTTTCAGGGTAATGTATAACATAGTAACCTTGTAACTAAATTAAAATAAAATAAAAAACTTGGTAACTAAATTGAAAATCGAAATTTTGGTGTATCTATCCTTGACAAAAGAAGTCATTCATAAAAATCAAAAGTGACCAATATTTTAGGAGCACCCGACTTGGAGGGAGGAGCCAAAAAACATATTAAGTATTGGAAAGGCTTCATACCATATTCAAAGGAAAAACATTCTAAATCTGCCAATGCTTGACTATACCTTTGAATTTCGTGAAAATAAAAATATAAGTAAGGATTGGTAAAAAGGGAATAATCCTCACTGAATAAATAAGAAAAATATTTATTGTCCAAATTACCTGAGGAAAAATCTATGGTCGAAGATCCATGTTGATTCCTTGCAACAAATTACAAATCTTGTTAGAATTGTTGCAAATAAAATTCCAATATAAAAAACTATAGGTAGGGATTAAAACCCTATGACTAAATGAAATTTCTATATAAGGAGAAATCCAAATGAAACATTTATAATTGATGCCATAATAGAGGGGTTTATGCGAGACTTTACAAGTGGCTAAACAAGCCATGGTAAGTTAGGGTTTCGATTCTGAAACCCCAAACTCGACAAACAAAAAGAACAAGAATTTACTAGATAACATAGGGTAAATATTAAGAGGTATATAAAGCAAACGTATTCATGTAGGGTTGTAACCTACATAACAAATCAACTTTGTACAAGAAAGCTTTGTCATGGCATGGCCCAACCATAAATGGCCAAGCCAAAATATTTAAGCTAAGGGTTTTAAACAAGGCAAAACCAAACTATAACATCTAGTCTAGGGTTTTAACACAAACCCTTACTTGTATATCGACCAAGAATTAACAAGAACTATGAGAAATGTATTAATAATCTTTTAAGAAGGAAGAGAGAGAAAATATATTGGACAAGAGCAAACTATTTTCAAGATATGCGTCTATGTCGAGAGAAAAATTCCACTAAGAGAGGGTCGGAAGTCACAATATAGCTCCACGACAAACTTGTAAACAGATGAAAATGAAGATTAAAGCAACTCTCGTTTCGCTTAAATGAACACAGAGGGATATATACAAAATAATGAAAAACATATATATAATGTTCACCTGAAGTAAAATTGGGACGAGGAGAAACAACATTTGTAACGAATTTAAGTAAGAATTACGAAAACAAGTAATGGAGGATTATTTTCACTAGTAACAAAGGTCAAATAGAGTTCTCGACATTCTCCCTATCAATCTTGTAAACACCCAACAAAACAAAATGGCAGATTAATTTAATAACCCATTTAAGTGAAAAAAGAAGAAACAAAGAAACCCTAATTACGATTTCATAACCTACAACTTACCCAAACACATGTGATTATTTGCAGTGTAGCTCCATCGTAAGTGAGGAGTTTAAATTAGAAGAGTATAGGAATTATCATTGATTATGAAATTAGCAGAGTATTACGAGTTGAAATAATTTCATTGTAAAGAAGAACGGAGCTTTGTCAAAACACCAAGGCAAAATGAATGAATGAGTTAGCGAAGAGATCTTCGATATGGTAAAAACCAAAACCCTAACGGTAATAAAGATTGGATCGAGAAGATCAAGTCATAGTCATCAATTGGAAGTCCATTTGTTACCAAGTTGAGTCATGTGAAGCCATGTGGGTAGCCACGATCCACATAACCACGTTCGGTCCACGTATTAGATTCAAATTTTGTCTCAAGCATTAAATAAAAACAAGTTTGGATTGAAATCAAAGTTCTTGTGGTACGCTAGAAATAAAAAAATAATATAAGGTTCTATTTGGATAAAGCATCGGTTTCAATCACCATGTTGTGGTAATAATATTATAACCCGCATTTTCAATATTAAGGTATAGGTTATATCAAATATATAACAAGAAGGAAGGACTATGGGGCGAAGTAAGTAAGGAATTACATATACATATGAAGATAATTTAAGGAGGGGTAAAACCCTATTTTATATACCATGAATATACATTTATATATGATGAATTAAGGTGAGTTAAAAACCATGTTTAAATAATAATAAATAAATGAGTGAGTCCCATGGTATTGTAATATAGAATTTGGTAAACACACATCTCGAATCAAACTTGTGTAATATTTTTTTAAGAAAAAATATTTTTATAAGAGGAGTTATCCTTATGTTAAGACTCACAGTTCAAGGTATAGTGTAACCATTAAAAAAAGAAATATAGTAAACAAATATGCTTGTGATAAATAATTTAATCATAAACCGTTGTGTTGATTTGTGTAGCTTGGGAGGTACTCCCACAACCCTTAGGTATTAGGTTTGTGAGGATTTGACCCACAAAAGTGGTTTGTGGGCAGTGTACCTAAGTAGTGGGTTTTGTACCCAAAGTTGTGGGTGCAAGACCAAGTGTAGAAAATGATATTTTATTCATTGAGAGCATGAGGGGCACCTAAGTCTCCAATGATGTGGCATAGGTTCATCGGAGATAATTTTTACTCCTTCAGAAATAAATGTTTAAGCAAGTTTACTTAGGTCGACTTTGATTAAGTGGTGTGACCCTTGGTGGAGTGTGAAGACCGCCATAGAACGCTATAAAATTGAGTAAACGTAAGCTCATTGAGTATCATCTGAAGCATCTCTCTCTAAAGTGAATCAACTCAAGAAGTGTGAATTAGCCTCAAGGAGCTGCATGACTTTAGGAGGACGAAGTTTGGAGCATGGATTGGTATGTTTCATGTCTGAAAAGATGGTCAAATTTGCACAGGTTTGAGGAGAAGCTTCTCTATGTTTTTGGCCCTCAAGAAATTCAAAGTTTACACAAATTTTGGAGGCTATTTCAACTATTATTTGTGCCTTGGTTTAGGGTTGCTTCATTGTAGGTACAATCACCCAAATTCTACCCTAAAAGTCTGTCCAAAGAGCTATGACAATCCACCTTGAATTTTGAGTTGGTTGGAGAGGGCAACGACCCTAAGAAAGGTGACAAAAGTTTTGTTTTTCTACTGTAATGAGGGCTGCATAACTTTGAGATAAGGTGAGCTAGTTCAGGAGTCTAGAAAGGGCCAAAGGTGTCTCCAAGTGTGGATAGTGGTGTGAAGAAGGGAATATGTGAAGGTGTTGTCAAAGGATGAAGTGTTGAAGCCAAATTCGTGGAGGAGAGTGCTAGAAGTGGAGGTATGTCCATAGGAGTTTTGGACAACATGTTAAGAAGCCCTGCGTACACTGCTTTATGTGTTAATTCAGTGTTGTGTCAACTAGTTTTTTGTAGCCTTATGATCAACAAACTCATGTAGATAGTTGTTGATGTGAGCATCATTATCTTAGTGCCTTAGTAGAATGGACAAGAAGTTGATTTGTCATTGTTAAGAGGGTTGCCCTTGATGCCCTAAGTTTAGCGATATCTGGTAGGAAAATCGCAAATGTGTGGGCTACCTAGTGTACCCTAAGGACAATCAACTTGCTGGAGCAAGGAGCTTGTTGTGGAGGTTGGTATAAGTGCCCTAAGGACTGATATTTTGCAACATCAAAAATTCATTTAAGAGGGATGAATTGAGAAGCCCTAGTTCTATTATTTGAGTGTGAAAAATCAATGATAATATGGTTGTGCATGAAGTCACTAAGAGCAGACATCTTGAAGGAGCAAGAGGATTGATACAGGTCATATTTGTGAGCCTAATAACAATAACCTTTGGATTAGCTAAGGGATTTATAGAGCGAGTTTGATGAGCTGAAGATGCAAACCATTTTGTAGTATCAGAAGAACTTGTGAGCAACAAAAGAGGTGGAAAAGGACATACTGAAGTGTTTAAGTTATGTGGACTGAAAGGGCTGAGATGAGCGCTTGTTCAGTAAGTAAGACAAGTGTGCTTTGTTCAAGAGTAGATATAGTGTAAAATGTGGTTGATTTCAAACCCTATTTGTTCTTATATCAAGGCTAATTATAAGGGCCATGATCCTTGGTACAGGAGCCCTATGTTTGTTGTATTAAAGGTTGTAATATAACACGTTTTGGGTTAAAATTATCTTGTGTACTACATTGATTCATTTTTTTTTGTTTTTCGTTGTGAAATGTGCTATTGTTGTGGTATTTCAGTGTTTTTAAGATCATTTTCTTATAAATAGACCTGTAGCTGAAGTGCCAAGTAAAATAAACATGATATCAAATCTGCTTTGAAGGGATAGCTAAATCAAAGTGTGCACGGTGAAGCATCTCAAGAGGGAGCTGAGAAATTTCCTAGAACATGGAGTAGAAGGTTTAACTGAAAACATGGAAATGTGGTCTTGACTGGATAATTGACAAGATAGGGTGGGAGTTCTGATGGATTGGTGGAGAAACTGGTGAACCAAAATTCATTTGTGGCAGGTTGCAAATCATGGACTTATGATGACTTGTCAAAGATTGTTGGGACTGCCCAAGGAATGTTTTGGCATGAACGATTTAGGTCTATGTTAAGGAGAAGATGATGGTAGGCTAGTATCTTCATTGGGATGTGAACTTGCACATCCAAGGTTGAAGTAATGTGCACACGAGGTATTTGACCCAGGAGGATGAGTTCGCTTGTTGAGTTCAATTGTGGTTGTCCATATGAGGCTCAGTGTTTAACCATAGCTCAGAATTACCTTGGAAGGGCACAATTTTAGTAGTAGGGTGAGCCAGTTGAGGTTGTATATACTTAGAGGAAGTCTAGATTCATAGGCATTATGCCCTATAGAATTTTGAATCTTTAATTTCTAATGAGATTGTGGTAGAGACACGACCGGGAAGAGTTTGGTTCATTCTATATGGTACGTTGTAGTGTGAATGCCATAGATTGGGTTAGTGTCACCGACAAAGAATAGATACTTCTGAGTGGTGGAATTACCTCCCTTGATAAGAGGGGTTTTTTATTTTTGTATCTTGGGAGGTACTCCCACAAACCATAGGGTATTAGGTTTTTGAGGAGTTGACCCGCAAAAGTGGTTTATGGGAAGTGTACCCAAGTAGTGGGTTTTGTACTCAAAGTTGTGGACACAAGAACAAGTGGATAAAATGTTATTTTATTCATTTATAGCATGAGGGGCACCCTTGAAGGGCTAGGGGGAACCTAAAAATCCAATGATGTGGCATACATTCAATGAAACAAATTTTTACTCCTAGAGAAATTGGTGTTTAATCAATTGTACTTAGATCAGCTTTGATTAAGTGGTGTGACCCTCGATGGAATGTGAAGACCACCATAGAAAATTATAAAAAGGAGTAAATTATGTTAACCCAAGCATATCTCTCTTAAGTGAATCTACTCAAGAAGTGTGAATTAGCTTTAGGGAGTCGCAGGACTTTAGGAGGATGAATTTTGGATTATAAATTGGTATATTTCATGTCTAAAAATAAGATTGAATTTTCCTAGGTTTGAGGAGAAGCGTCTATGTGTTTTTGGCCCTTAAGAAAGTCAAGTTTTGTGCACATTTTGGAGGCCATTTCCACTATGATCCATTCCCTAGTTTAGGTTTCTTTAGTCTAGGTACAGTCACGCAAGTTCTGACCTAAAAGTTTGTCCAAAGAGCTTTGAAAATCCGTCTTGATTTCTAAGCTAGTTGGAGAGGGACAAGACCGTAAGAAAGGTGAAAAAAGTTAGGTTTTTCCACTGTAATAAGGTTTTCATATCTCTAAGATCAAGCGAGTTGGTTTAGGAGTCTATAAAGGGCCAAAGGTTGTTTCCATGTGTGGACAGTGGTGCGAAGTAGGGAAATGTGAATTTATTTCCAAAGGATTCAGTGTTAAGGCCAAATTCATGGAGGAGAGTGCTAGAAGTGAAGGTTTGTCCATAGGAATTTTGGAGAGTGTGTTATAAATCCCTAAGTACACTGGTCCATGTGCCAAATCGATGTTGTGTGGGCTAGTTTTTTGTAGCCCTGTGATCAACAAAATCATGTGGTTAGTTGTTTTTTGAGTGTTGTTATCTAAGTGCCCTAGTAAAGTGAACAATAAGTTGATTTTTCATTGTTAAGAGGGAATCCTTTGATGCCATAATTTTTTTGATATCTAGTAGG
Source organism: Pinus albicaulis (assembly GCA_034641835.2). Classification (NCBI taxonomy): domain Eukaryota; kingdom Viridiplantae; phylum Streptophyta; class Pinopsida; order Pinales; family Pinaceae; genus Pinus; species Pinus albicaulis. The sequence goes on from CM076581.1 coordinate 689,908,814, forward strand.
AAAATTGCAAATGTGTAGGTAACATAATCTACCCTAAGGACAATCAACTTGGTGAAGTAAGGAGGTTGTTTTGATGGTTATTATAAGTGCCCTAAGGACTTATATTTTGGAGTAAATAGAAGTTTGTTAAGAGGGCTAAATTGAGAAGCCCTAGTTCAGTAGTTTGAGTGTGAAAAATAAGTGATAAGAGGGTTGTGCATGTAGTAGCTAAGAGTAGGCATCTTGGAGGATCAAGAGGGTCATTAAAGGGCAGATTTGCCAGACTAAGATCAGTCACCTTTGGAGCAACTAAGGGATTGATAGAGGCAGTTTGATGAGTTGAAGATGCAATCAATTCTGGAGTAGCATAGGAGGTGGCAAAGGACCTTCCATAAGTGTTCAAGTTACGTGGACCAAAAGGGATGATTTGAGCACTCCTTTAGCAAGTCAAGTGTGTTTTGTTCAAGGGTAGATTGAGTGTCAAGCATAGTTTATCTCAAGCCCTAATTTTTCTTGTATCAAGGTTAGCTGTAAGGGCCATGATCCCTAGTACTGGAGCCCTATGTTTGTTGTATTAAATATTGTTAATAAAAAATTTTGGTTTAAAATTACCTTGTGTACTACATTGATTCATTGGTGTACGTTTTCTATTGTGCAAAGTGCTAGTGTTGTGCTATTCCAATGTGTTTATGATTGTGTTCTTAGACATAGACATGTAGTTGAAGTGTTGAGGAAAAATCAACACTTTGATGTACTATTTGAGTACTAAATTTTAGACAAGAATAATATTTTGTGTGTGTGTGTGTGTTTTGAAGTGTTCATTATAGATAATTTAGGCACTCTACTGCTTTTATAGCTAGTTCATCATCTAAGAAGGTAGGCCCTCTCCTTATTCAAATGCTACCTACAACTATATAGAATACTTTAAGTTTCATTTGGATTTCTATTGGTTTAGAAATTAATCTATTTCTTAATGCTGCTACATCTCATTAATTTGATAGCTTGTTGAGGTTGTGTTTTACTTACTCTGTTTTCCATATTTATAGTGTTATATTTAATACATCTTGTTGGATTGAATTCTATAGAATAAATTTTGTCAGCATTCCATCCTATCATATGCATCTCTATTGCAAGAATCGAGATCATCAAAAATGTTGAGTAAGTCCCTACCTTACCGCATGTGTGATTTATTCTACCTATGTTGGGGGTTACAACGTTAAGCTTCCTAATCCCACTTAGAATAAGTTTTTTATTTCCTTTCGTACAAAGGAAGGTTAGTAGTTTTATCTACACTAGGGTTACCGTGTTAAGTTTTCTAATACCACTAGGTTGAAGTGTGCTATTTCAATTCTACAAGTGAGACCTTTAAATTCTGACAAGTGTGGTTTGGTTTCCTCAGTGACTTGTAAAAGAAAATTAATTGTTTTATCTATAACACTCCTTTAGAATACTATAAACTCATTGGAACTTAGCATAACGTATTGGCATATATATTGCATGACAATTTCCAAGTTCCATATGAACACTTGATAAACAATTGAATGCAAAGTTTCTCATTTATTTACTAATTAATTAGGAGGCAATTGAAAAACCTATCAACCACCATGGTAAAAAAGGATTCCATGTGAACCCAAATTAATCGTACATACAGGGCTACCCATTTGTGGACTTTCAATAATAATCTATAAGGCCCAAAATCATAGCTCTAATTAAGGTTTCAGGGATTCAAATCTTACCCCTAATTGGCTATCAAACTATGTTAAAGAGCAGGCCACTAGGAGTAGCAAGGGTTATATTATATGCTATTGTATTTTGTTCCATAGTTGAGCATAGCAACTAGGAGAGGGAAATTAGAGAGCATAATAGAGAGGGTTAAGGTTTTTTATTGACCTTATAGCCACAGGTCTTAGGGAACTCCATAGATAGTACCTCATCCTTCGTACTTGTATATTCCATATCAAAGAAAAAGAGAATAGAGAAACCTCGCCTTTTAGCTCAATTATCTCTCGTAAAGTTTCCTAGGGAAAAATTGTTCCTACCATAGATGGTGTGTGTGTGTGTGTGTTTCTTTACGTTCTATGTTTCTCATGTTTTAGTTAATTTTTTTATCAAGCATAAAAACAATAAATAGATAATCTATGATCAAAACCCGCTAGGGAAGATAAATTGTTGATCATCACAATATGAAGTGTTATGTAAGCTATGAGATTCAAGGTTCAAATCCCCTCGATTAACACATGTTTGCGAGAGGGGAATATGTAGGCACATAGAGGCATGGTGGTAGCGATCATAATCAACCCCATGTCATGCAAGTACAAAACCACCCTACTTGTTGATTTCTCTAGTACAAAAATAAATAAATAAATTTTAATCTAATGGGAATTAAGATACACATTAAATATTTCAGTAATTTTCAGGGTCCACCATTTATAGTATAGAAAAATAAGGAATGCATTTGATACAACAACACTACTTCTAGGAAATCCATTATGGACATACAAACATGTTTTGGAAGGACTCATGGCAACAGATCCCAAAATTCCAAGACCAAAACAACCTAACGAATTTGCACCTCCACATGACTTCCCAAGGAATTCATAAAGTTAAAGACTATTGGGATACATATAACTTGGATCAAACATCGAGACAATTAATTCTGATGGAATGGAACACCAAACCCATGGAGGATACGTAATCAAACTTTTTACGAGAGCTTCAAAAAATACTCATCTTGATATCCAACTTAGTCGATAAACTATGACGTAGTTATGGACCAATCGACTCCTTTTCCATTCATGAGACCTATAACCTGGAAGTAGGTTTCAAATAATTTCCAGATGATTCCATCTGGTGCTGCATCTAACAAATAAATGTATGGCCAAAATTTTTCATCTTCCTATAGCTCCTAATTCAAGAGAAAACCTTAACCTAGGACAAAATTCTTAAATGCAAGCATATGGACCCCTACCATTATTCCTTGTGCCTTCAAGAAGTTGAAAATTTGCAACACCTCTTCAATATTTTCCTGTATTCCAATCATCTACGGAGTGATCTAGAATTTATCATGAAGAGATCAAATTGTGATCTGTCTAGTATGCCTCACACCATTAACAATTGGAGGCCTCAATATTTTAATAATCTTGTCTTGAATCACATATGGACTCTCCTTCTAGGCCTGCTCCTTTGGGGTATTTGAAAAGAGATAAATCATCACAATTCAAGAAATTCTCCCTCCCTCATGCCTCTCTTTGGATCATTGTTCGAAATAATGTAAAGGAATCAATTACCACACAGTTCTGGTCCAATGGAAACTAGTGGGATCACACAAGGAGGAATTTTTATTCAAAGTTGGTTCCTATTGAGGCCTCATAAATCTGTGGCAACAACAAAGGGGGATAACCACCCGATCCAGACCTTAAAGCATCTCCTTTTCCATTTGGGGTAGTGGCTCCGACTGGAGGTGTTGGGACCAGTTTCCCAGTTTTGGTGTTTGTGTGATGATTTGTGAGATTTCTACCAAAACATTTTAAAAATGATGAATTACTACAAACTAAACAAATTTACTTCTAAATGCAAGACTTTAAAATAAACTTAATCTAACCCGGGTAAAGTATCTCAAATGCGATTTAGGAAGATAACTATCTAATCTGTTTTGAAATCATTGCAGATTAAATAGAATTATAACTGTGTAGAATAATTCCTTTTGAAAAGATTAATTAATCAAAAAGAATATGAAAGACATATCGCATTTATGTAATGACCATATATAAAATAACTAATTTCTGCCTGTATACTGTACGATTAATGAAACAGATACTTCAGACATAAATAATTAATTCTATATATGATTCATAAAAGTTGTGTTCATCATTAATATTCAAAACAGTAATAGCATACATGATATTGGTACCAATTGTTTGTTGTCATGTTTATCAGATCAATGATAAAAGACCATACTCAATTATTCAATCAAAAAGCCAAGCCAAAGTGAATCAACATTGATCAACGAGATGATTTATATAACTGAATAAGGTCGTGTTCCATTCTTTCATCAAGACACTTACAAACCTGCTTACAACTTAAGCCTTCTTTGCAAAATGTTCTCAATAAAATTCGGGACCTTTCTCTAAATGCATGAGAAGGGTTTAAATACTACAATTAACAACTTAACTAAATTAAATACTTTACAAAAATATAGAGGAGGTTTTAAACAACCTCTCTCTATAAAACCTATCTTGAACTATAATCTAGGAAATTAAACAAATTGACAATCTTGATTTTAAGGATCCTTCTTCTTCTGCTGAATGTAGTCACGTAACTTGCAAATATCTAGCATAGTCTTGAGCTGAGGTGGTTGAGATATTCGTGAGCGAATCTGATCCTTGAATATGGCATTTGAAATTTTTGATTGTGACCTTTGGGGTGATTCTGTGATTAACTGAAGCGTTTAATGTTGATGATATAGTTTGATCAGAAATTTTCTTGATCAAACTTGTCAATTTTCTTGATCATCTCTTCTTACTGATCTTCTTGTTGAATCCATCTTGCCTCTACTTCTTTGATCATTGAAAACATATCAGACATTTTTTCTTCCAAAAGTACTATTTTGAATAATTGATCACACAAATGTTGTATAATTTCATTTGATTTACTGGATGTTTTAGTTGCTGCTTTTTCTGCTCTGGAAATTTGTGTCTTCCACTCTGTAAACAATAATTCCTTATGAAATTTATCTACTTGAAGTATATTAGCCTTCTTTCCAGCATCTGAATCTTTCCATTGAATATATTCTTCAATTTGACTCTAAGGTTTTTCACATTCAAGCTTTTGGATAGCGATTTGTTGAATCATTATTTTATTTGAATCACAGTAAGAATCAATCATGGCTGCTTGATAACAAAATACCTTTTTTTGTTTCTTTAACATGGTATTTATATCAAGTGCTTCTTTAACAAATCTTTCTGACTGTGATTGTTTTTGTAATTTTGCTAAAGTCTTCCCCATGTGTACCTATTTTTCTTCAAGTTGTGCATGATGTTCTAGCTTAAGCCTCTCAATATCTTTAAGGAACTGCTCTGAATTCATTCTGATCTGTTCTGTAGTCTTAACCTTCTCTGCATCCAATAAATGTTCCAACTCTTGTATCCTATAATCCTTTTGCCTTAACAAAGTTTTAACTTGAGTTGCTTTGTCTACAGTGGTTGTAGCATAAGCTCCTGCATACTGAGATAACTTAGTTAAATGTTCTGTAGGAATTCCTCTATAAAGATATAAGTATAAAAATATCAATGTCAGTCTTTACTTAGTTAAAAATAAGATAGCAAAAAATCTTTACAGAAAAAGATTTTTATAAATTTACCCTTTTATCATAGGTGGAGCCTCTGTTCCAGTGGGAAATTTAAGCTTTTGGCAGGGTTACCTTTTAACCAGCTATGATCCATTTTTCCATCCAGTATTTCTCATTATTCTCATCAGCAAATTATTTTTATTTTTATTTTATATTTTCTTAAAAGCCATTGTCTTGGCTTGGGAACCAAATAGTGATAATGTCACTCACAAATAATAATCAAAACTCATCAAGTTGGCTCGTGATGAGACCCCTTGTCTTTATGATATAATCTCAAGTCATTACACTGTTTTGGTGGACAGTACTTGTAATGTCATTTTTAATTATTTCTTTATGAACATGGTAATCAAGCTCGTAATGAGACTCATTATCTTTTAAGTTTTATTCAAATTTTTTTCTTTTTATTTTGAAGATTTCTTTTGAAAATTATCATATTTACTGGATGGGATGAATCATATTTCTTTTTTAAGATGCCAGATGATAATGTCGAGTTGTTAGATTTATTTTCTGAAAAATATTTCTTACTAAAATATAATTTTATTTTCATGACTTATCAAAAAAGCTTTTTGTACTAGATAAAAATGAGAGTCCTTCAACAAAATAAGTGTTTTATTTAGAATTTAATTTTTCTAAAAGATAAAATAAATTTATTTTTCTTAAATCTTTCGACTTTTCTTTCTTTACCAATTTTATTTTTATAACAAGTAGAAGAAGAAAAAGAAGAAAGAAATTACCTAAAACTTATTTTGAAAAGTCAACTATTAGTACTAAACAAATTTTATTTCTAAATGAAAGTAAAAAGTTTTAATGTACAAAAATAGAAGAAAATTATCTCCTATGAAAAATATTTTTCCAGAATTTGCCCATTAACAGGTAAAGAATATTTCTTACCTGATAAATCCTGTAATAGAAATGTTGATGAGCCAATCTTTTCGATTATTTGAAATGGTCCTAACCAAAGTTTTTGAAACTTTGTGTGTTTACCCTTTTCTTCATGAGCCTTATCACATTTTAATACCAGATCACCAATTTGAAAATCTCTTGAACTAACAGATGTTAAATCAAATGAGGCTTTTACTACTTGTTGATGGTGGATGTGTGTTTGTTTAGCTTTTTCTCTTTCTTATTCTATCTTAAAGATTTGATCTTATCTAAGTTGGAGGAAAGAAGAAGGATTTTCATCAATGAATTGAACTACAGCAAACGATGTTATTGTTACATTTGAAGCGAGAATTGCTTCTTTGCCATAAACTAACACAAATGGTGAAGTTCCTATTGAAGGTTTTCTGTAATTCTATCTGCTCGGAGAGCAAATAATAAAGTTTTATGCCAATTTTTATGATTTTGCTCTGCAGTTCTCTTTATGATTCTGATAATGTTTTTATTTGTGGATTCAACTAATCCATTTTCTTGTGGGTAATAGTTAGCTGAATACTTCAACTTAAAACCTCTTATCAAAGCAAATTCTATCATGGCATTTCCAGAAAAGTAAGATGCATTATCAAATATCAAAGCTGATGGAAGGCCAAACCTTGTAATTATCAATTGATCAATGAAATCGGTAATATTCTGTGTATTGACCACCTTTAATGGGATAGCTTCTACCCATTTTGTGAAATAATCGGTTGCAGTTAAAATATATATGTGTTGCTTTGAATAGTTTGGAGTTATTTCACCTATAATATCTAACCCCCATTGTTCAAATGGTTGTTGGATATTTACTGGTAGTAATGGAAATGTTGGTTTCCTCTCTCTTCCTGCTGTAGTTTGACATGTTTTACATTTCCTTGAATACTCATGTGCATCTTTGAACAAAGTTGGCCAATAATAGCCCGCATGCGGTATTTTATGTGCTATGGTATTTCCTCCGAAATGACCTCCAGCTGGTCCATCATGTAATTCCTCGGATATTTATATTGCTTCTGATTGATCTTCATCTTTAGGTAAATGAGAAGATCCAGTTAACATTTTGCACAGACCTTGTCCTTTAACAATTTTTGCTAGATGTATTTCTACATCATATTCTTGGATAGCAGTAACCCAATTTTCTCTTTTCTCTCCCACTTCTCGTTGTATTAATAATTACCTTACCGTTAAATAAGGTACTATTATCTTGGTGTGTGTTTTTAAGAGAAAAGGTCTAAAGTGTTTCAAAGATTTAAACACAACATATGCTTTTTTTTCTACAGTTGAATAATTTAACTCGGCACCCTGAATATTAGAGCTAAAAAACACAATTGGTGCTTCAATATTGTGATCATTTAACTGCGTTAAAACAGCTGCATATGATGTATCTGAAGAAAATGTATATAACACAAAAGACTTGAGAAAATTAGGAGTTGTTAAAGAGGGAGCTTCAATAATAGATATTTTGATTAACTCAAAGGAATTTCTTTCTTCTTTGCCCCATTTAAAAATTGATTTTTTCTTGATCATTGATTGAAGGGGAAGGACAATTTGAGAAAAATCTGGAACAAATATTTTTACAAAATTAATTTGTCCTAAAAATGATTGCATTATTTTTGTGTTATGTGGCATAGGAATGTTTTTAATCTCTTGAATCCTATCAGGATCTATATGAATTCCTTTCTTAGAAACAATAAATCCTAAAAAATTTCCTTCTGATAAAGCAAAATAACAGTTTTTTGGATTGAGGGAAATACCATATTTTCTGCATCTGTCGAAAATATTTTTTAAATGATTAATATGATTGTTTCTATGCTTAGAATAAACAGTGATGTCATCTAAGTATATAACAACTGATTTATTGATTAATCCTCTGAAATTTATATCCATAGCACGTTGAAACATATCTCCAGCATTAATCAGTCCGAAAGGCATTTTTTGATATGCATATGTTCCCCATTTTGTTCTAAATGTTGTTTTTAATCTATCATCAAGATGAACCATGATCTAATTATACCCTGAAAATCCGTCTAGAAAAGAAATCAATTCAAATCCTGCAACTGACTGCAATATCTGTTCCATGGTAGGTAAGGGAAAATTATCTTTTTGACAGGCTTTATTCAAATTCCTAAAATCTATACAAATTCTGATATCTCCATTCTTTTTTCTAACTGGGACCATGTTTGACACCCACTTGGAATGTCTAACAGGAAAAATGACTTTAACTTTGAGCATTTTATTCAATTCAGATTTGATTTGACTTTCTAGATTTGGATGAATTTTTCTGAGTTTTTGTTGGACAGGTTTATCATCTGATATCATGGGAATGGTATGTTGAATTATGGAAGTGTCATATGTTTTGAGATCTAAATAATCCCATGCAAATATATCTTTATATTTTCTGAGCAAATTAATGAATGATATCCTTTCTCCATATCCCAAACCAAGACCTATGTTGATATTCTGAGGTTTTTATGAAGTACCAAGATTAATCAATTCAAATTTTAAAGTAGAACTTTGAATTTTGAATTGGTTACCTTTTTAAATCTATCTTTCAAATCATACAGATCTTCCATTTTGACTACAGAATTAGGAATTAGATTATTGTTTATTTGGTCTTTAATCTATACATCATGTTCATTTTCATCCAAGATTTGACCTTCATAAGCTCTATTTGATGTAAGAAAGTCTACTATCTCTGCATCATTATTGAATACTTTCCAATTTGTAATATTGTCAGGAATGGATGGTCTAAAAATTAATTCAATTGAAAATCTATCTGGGCTAAACTCTTCGGGTGGTATAAGTTTAGATGCTACATTAGCAAGCAAATTGGCACTCACATTTTGTAATCTAGGAATTGCAGAGATATTGAATGTTGTAAAATGAGAAATCAGATTCTAAGCTAATGTTTGATAATGTCTCAAATGTCCAGAAATACAATGAATCATATTTCTAACTTGTTTGACTATTATTTCAGAATCTCCATATACTTGCAAATATTTAACATTCAATCTTATGGCTTTGTACATACCTTGAATCAATGCTTCGTATTCAGTAGTGTTATTTGTGCATTGGAATTCAAGTCTACAAGCTAGCATTGTCTTCTCTCCCTGAGGATCAATTAAAACAAAACCTGCTCCTGCACCATCTTCTGATTTTGAACCGTCAAAAAATAGAGTCCAAAATAAAGACTGATTTGGAATTTGATTGCTAAAATTAACACATCTAGAAGAATTTGTTTGAGAAAAATTTTCAATTTGAGAAGTAACAATATTTGTTTCGAAAGGTGAAACCTGAGCATTAAATGATCTAAGGAATGATTCTGCTGAATAATTCCCTATGATATTATTGGTAAAAGTTATAGGCTCATTTGGTCCTTCCAATTCAGTAACTGTATGTTTCATAAATTTCTCACGTTCAATTCTGATTTGATATGGTTTACCATTATATGGTAACCACATGTGAGACCAATCAGTAGCAAAATACCCATGTAATTTCTCAGACCAATCCCTGCTTAAAATGAGACCATAGAATTCAGGAATGTCTGCGACCAAAATATCAATCACTTGTGAAACTTTTGGATTAGATGATAATCTGATAGATACCGATAACATTTCTCCAATAAATTCAACTTTAGTTCTATCCAACTGAACTAACTGTACCGATGTTTTTTGAGGAGTAACATTTCATTTTGTACACACTGTTCTTGGCACAATATTTGAAGAAGCTCCTGAATCAATAAGACAATTATGAACATTCTTGTTAAAAATTTCATAAGTCAAAAGAAGAGGAGGATTTTTAGAGATAGATCTATCACCAATCAAAACAAGATCATTAGCATTTACTTTATTGATAGATGATGGAGGTTTTCCCATATCTTTTGAGGCTTGTGCTATGACTGGTGGTTGTATGGCTTCTACAGGAATTGCTTTAAGTTATCTAAGCAAAATCTTTTGTTGTTGTTTGAGTTTAGACAGTTCATGTAACGAGATATTTGCCTTGATTTTCATATCTTCTACTATATTATATTCGACTGTATCTGATACAATCAAAGTTTTAGAATTTGTAGAAGGATCTGATGAAATCGAATTTGTTTGCACAGTTTTAGATTTTTTGGTTTTGTCTTTTGAGGGGACAGAATTTTGTTTGGGATTTGACACAATTGAATCTGAAGAAGGTTTACTTCTTTTTGATACAGGCATAGCTTCACTTTCTTCCTCTGTTGGAAGAATGAAATCCCATAAACCATTTAATTCAACTTCTTCTTCAGATTCTAATTCATTTTCAGAAGGTGAGGGATCTTCAGTATCTTGATCAGATTCTGCATTTTAAATCTCATTTGGGGGTTTAGGAGTGGAAGAAGGATTTTTTTTAAATGAACAAAATGATTTTTTAGCAGCTAAAGTTTCAGCAACTTGTTTCTTTATATCTATCATATCATTTGACATAGTCTTTAATACTTTTTGAAGACCTTCAAGATCAAATGGATCTTTTGAGATTTTATTTTTGGAATCTTGACTAAATGTCACTTTCTTTGTTTTCCTTTCTTCTGATTCTGTTCGTTTCTCCAATGCTATTTTTTTTTTTCTACCGCAAGAGCTTCTTTCAGATTTTCTAAAAGAGTGACTTTATTAGCCCTATCTACAAAAATGGCTATATTCGAGGGTAAAGAAGAAATATACCATTCTATTTGTACATCAACAGCAGGTTTTAAAGCATTTGGGATTTATTTAATAATCTGTTGAATCTGGAGTTGAAATCTTTGACCTTCTCACCTGAATTTATTTTAAGATTGGAAAGAGCATTGATCAAAGAAGCAACAGTTCTATCATCTCCAAATTTCGCAAGAAAAACTTGTTCAAAAGTTTCCCTATTAGCAATAGATCCTGCTAGAAGAGAAAAATACCAGGATCCTGCAGATCCTTGCAAAGTATATGGAAACAATCTAACTACAACATCTTCATGAACGATTCCATTTAAGTTCATGGCTAACATTTTCCAAGGTTGAGTAGCCATAATTGGATTTGGATTTTGCGAAGATGTAGAAGTAGATCCAGAAGTAGAGGTGATGAAAGAAGAACTTACAACTGGAACAGTACTACTTGTGAGAGCACTGATTGTCTGAGTGGAAGAAATGGAATGTATAGAATATGTGGGTGGATTAGAAGAGTATGAAGGAATAACCAAAGGGAGATTTGATGTGACTTCATTTGCGTATGATTTTGATCTGGATGTTTGAGAAACTTTTTTGCAATGGGATTCTAAAGGAAACTCAAAAGGATGAATTCCAAGCTTCTCACTTCTAGCTCGAGTTAGAATACCAGTATCTCTAAATAAAGAAGTAACACTTTCTTAATATGTTTCTCGATTAACAGGCTTTTCAGCAAAAATGGATATTCCTTCCAATTGTTGAATTAAAGACTGTACTTCGGGGGATTCGAGAATGAATTCTGAAGTAGATGGGTGACGTGAAATTTCAAGGGATGAAAGAAAGGTTTCTACTACGTCCAATTTTTGAATTGGTGATTCAGATCATGATCGGGAAATGGTAGAATGCTTTTGAGGAGATAGACTCTTATGAGGTCTTTGAATTTTAGATTTATCTACCATTCATAGTCATGCCCTCCTTCTAGCGGCAAAAATGTTGTGGCCTCAGAAATATGTGGCAACAACAAAGGGGGATAACCACCTGGTCCGGACCTTAAAGCAGCTCCTTTTCTGTTTGGGGTAGTGGCTCCGATTGGAGGTGTTGGGACCAGTTTCCCAGTTTTGGTGTTTGTGTAATGATTTGTGAGATTTCTACCAAAAAATTTTAAAAATGATGAATTACTACAAACTAAAAAAATTTACTTCTAAATGCAAGACTTTAAAATAAACTTAATCTAACCCGGGTAAAGTATCTCAAATGCGATTTAGGAAGATAACTATCTAATATGTTTTGAAATCATTGCAGATTAAATAGAATTATAACTGTGTAGAATAATTCCTTTTGAAAAGATTAATTAATCAAAAAGAATATGAAATACATATCGCATTTATGTAATGACCATATATAAAATAACTAATTTCTGCCTGTATATTGTACGATTAATGAAACAGATACTTTAGACACAAATAATTAATTCTACATATGATTCATGAAAGTTGTGTTCATCATTAATATTCAAAACAGTAATAACATACATGATATTAGTACCAATTGTTTTTCGTCCTGTTTATCAGATCAATGATAAAAGGTCATATTCAATTCTTCAATCAAAAATCCAAGCCAAAGTGAATCAACATTGATCAACAAGATGATTTATATAACTGAATAAGGCCGTGTTCCATTCTTTCATGAAGACACTTACAAACTTGCTTACAACTTAAGCCTTCTTTGCAAATGTTCTCAATAAAATTCAGGACCTTTCTCTAAATGCATGAGAAGGGTTTAAATACTACAATTAACTACTTAACTAAATTAAATACTTTACAAAAGTATAGAGGAGGTTTCAAACAACCTCTCTCTATAAAACCTATCTTGAACTATAATCTAGGAAATTAAACAAATTCACAATATTGATTTTAAGGATCCTTCTTCTTCTGTTGAATGTGGTCACGTAACTTGAAAATATATAGCATAGTCTTGAGCTGCGGTGGTTGAGATATTCGTGAGCGAATCTGATCCTTGAATATAGCATTTGAAATTTTTGATTGTGACCTTTGGGCTGATTCTGTGATTAACTGAAGCGTTTGTTGTTGATGATATAGTTTGATCAGAAAATTCAAAGAATTTTCTTGATCAAACTTGTCAATTTTCTTGATCATCTCTTCTTGTTGATCTGCTTGTTGAATCCATCTTGAATCTACTTCTTTGATCATTGAAAACATTTCAGACGTGTTTTCTTCCAAAAGTCCAATTTTGAATAATTGATCACACAAATGTTATATAATTTCATTTGATTTACTGGATTGTTTAGCTGCTGCTTTTTCTGCTTTGGAAATTTGTGTCTTCCACTCTGTAAACAATAATTCCTTATAAAATTTATCTACTTGAGGTAGATTAGCCTTCTTTCCAGCATATAAATCTTTCCATTGAATATATTCTTCAATTTGACTCTAAGGTTTCTCACATTCAAGCTTTTGGATAGCGATTTGTTGAATCATTATTTTATTTGAATCACAGTAAGAATCAATCATGGTTGCTTGATAACAAAATACCTTTTGTTGTTTCTTTAACATGGTATTTATATCAAGTGCTTCTTTAACAAATCTTTCTGACTGTGATTGCTTTTGTAATTTTTCTAAAGTCTTCTCCATGTGTACCTGTGTTTCTTCAAGTTGTGCATGATGTTCTAGCTTAAGCCTCTCAATATCTTTAAGGAACTGCTTTGAATTAATTCTGATCTGTTCTGTAGTCTTAACCTTCTCTACATCAAATAAATGTTCCAACTCTTGTATCCTGTAATCCTTTTGCCTTAACAAAGTTTTAACTAGAGTTGCTTTGTCTACAGTGGTTGTAGCATAAGCTCCTGCATACTGAGATAACTTAGTTAAATGTTCAGTAGGATCTTCAAGTGAATCCTTCCAGAGAATGTCAACTGATTCATCTGTATATTTAAGATTTTCATCAGCTCTTTTCCTCTTATTTATTTTCACTACAGCTTTATGGCTAGGACTATAGAAGATATCTAATGAAGGAATGTCTTATATTTGCAAAATTATTTGATCTGCTTAAAAAGCTGGAATGATTTCTTTGTTTTGAGTTGTTGAAACTATTTGCAAAGGATTAATAGTCTAAACTATCTTTCGAGAAGGCTCAGGTGTTTGGAAATCTGCTGCTTGATCAGTGATAGAGTTTTCTTTGGGGGTGTTTATTGGTTGGGAAAATTCTTCCCATTCATTTGAAAGGTCTTTTCCTTCAGATGACTTGGACTGATCTGTTGTGCTTTGATCCTTTTGAACTTCTCCTGAATTCAATTCAGTGCCATTTTTCTTTGGCTTTTCATGCAACTCTAATTCATGAATAACCTGATCAATTTCCAAAATAATTTTTATGACTTCAGACTCATCCTCAGATTTTTCGAATTGCTGTTGAGATTGATCGGATTCATTTTCAGAATTATCTTTCATTTCTTCATAAATGCTAACATTTGGAGTATTCTTTTCATCTTCCATGATAAATAAATTTAAAGGGACATTTTTCAGTCTCTCATTTTTGCATTCTTGAAAGGCTTGAATATCTTCTTGACTTCATTCATTTGAAACCCTTTTAATAACATCTGAAAAACTTAAACTCCTTGAAAAAAGTCATCAAACAGATCTTCTTCCTTGACAAAATGCTTTGTCTTAAGTCTTGCCATATAATTTTTAATTTCATCATCAGGATCATACAGTCTCCCAGGCATAAATGCAAGATTTAATATCTGCACATTAGGCACTTCTTTGTATGTGTGACCAATGTTGGCCAGAGCTAAAGAACTGTACTGTACAGGAAAAGAAGGCCAAATTTCCTTTTTTTCATCTTTCAATTGTTTAGTAACACCATTAACAAGTTGATAAGAGATCTCTCTCCCGAACAACCTGTCTAGAACGTAGTATGGAAAAAAATGTGGAAGAGCGGAGCTTCCAAATACTCGTACATATCTAAATTTCTCTTCAGCAAACCATCGAGCTGTAGGAACAATATCCCTACTGACTTCTTTGGAAACCCTAGGGATATTTTCATTAAATCATATGATACATTGGCATCATAACTCCATAACAGACTTTATAAAAATGCAGGTTGTATTTGGAATCCCAAATTTCTTCATGATAAATATGGATTGGGGTAGGTTATTTGGAAGTCTATTTCCAACCCATATTTGGAAATGTAGAATGAAAATAGATGGCATCCATAACATAGGCAGACATAAAAAAAGGGTGATTTTTCTTGAGACAAAGCATTTTTCTTATTCATATACTCAGTAATGTGTTTAACTAAGTACTTGGATAATAGATTTTCCAAATTCAAAATGGATGAGTTGACGATTTCGTCAATCAAGGGAACCCAGTCTCTAGCAAACCTAGTACTGTCTAGTCTACCGAATAACCTACATAACATACCAGCAGCATAGCAAAAAGGTTGCGAGATCTGTAAAATGGGGTACGTACCAAACTTGTCTTGCTTTAGTTTTCCTTCGTTTTCCTTCCATTCTTGAATGACTTTGATCAAATCTGGGTGTTTAGCTTTAAACCTTTGCACATATACATTTTCATACCTCTGTTGTGGAGATGGTAAATGATACATAGTTGCCAAGTCTTCAACTTTAAAAGAGTCCATGACTTCTCCTCTGGAATTCTTAAACACTCTGTCTTCAATATTCAAATTCTCGATTGCCCATTTGATCATATCTGTGTAAGGCATGAGCTTTGGCCTTACTGCTATCTTATGAATGAATGAACATGCAACGTCGAACAAAGTTGTGTCAGAAGTGGAATAAGTGCCTGTTGCATAAATCTTCATTATCACCTTTGGCCTTTCATCTTCAAATAGTTTATACATAGCTTCCCATGATGTGATGTCACAATCTTTGTGACAAACAGTATTAGAAAACAGCGAAGGCATTTATGTATCTTCTGTACACGATGCTCAAGACACTTCTTTTACTTTCTTACTCATTTCAAACTCTTTTGATTCAATAACTTCTTCCCTGAAAGTGAAACAAAATATATTATATAACAGAAACTATGAATAGATGTTTTACACAAAAACTATCAATTCGATCAGTCATCTCCTCATAATTCCTTCATGATTTACAAATTAAATGCTAGGCATGGCTTCGTGTGGCTTCACATGCAATTCTTATCCTTTGATTAAATCCGTTAAGATCAGAATTCAATTCGAAATGACATAAGTCACTTTTCACACGCTGGAAACAATAAATGCGCAAATCGCAATCATATCTTATAATTTTTCGTGACTGTTTCTTATCAATTGCGAAATTCGATCTGCGCAAATCGCAGATTGCAATTTTTAAGAAATACATTGAATTTTAAATCATAATACACGCGCAGTGTGATTTGCGAAAGCTAAAAATTGGACGCGATGCGAAAGAGATTATATATTCGAGTTCATTCGCCCTGTCGTGTCCGCGGCGATCGCGACTTTTATTGTTTTGTTCTAATATTTAACTAAATCAAGTGCGATGTGAAAAAATAGAGAACACTTTTAAGAGGGCGCGTTTCGCAATTCGCAAGATTTATAGATTCTTCTTTGAAAGTGATATGTGATAAGAGATGCGCTTTGAGATAAATTTATTTCCTAAGTGTTTTTTAGAAGGAACCTTCAAAAGGATTTTTTCTAATTATATCCAAAGGGTCCCTATTTACAAAAATAAATGGGGGGTAGTTGTATAGCACAACAGTTCCCTAATCTAGGATTCACAATTTTCCCCTCTTTGCCTTGTTACAATGCTTATTCCCTCCTCCTAGAGCCCTCCTCCCATAATTTTCTAAGGCTTAATTTTGACAACGCTTCAAAAGGTAACCTAGGTGAGGCGGACTATGAAGGTATCTTCATGGATAATTTGGGATACCTTATCTACATTTATTTAGACTTTATGGGATATAACAGTAGCAACGCAATACAATTGAAACCCCCAAACAGGGACTATTGATTTACTCGACTCAAGGCTACACCAAACTTATGGTGTAGGGAGATTCTCAAATTGTAATAAACATAATCAGAAATATCCTACATGACACCAGGATCATCAAAATATCTCACAGTTTGATTCTTAAAATCCTACTCATATGATTAGCATCGATCCCATCCATTCCAATGATCATCCCTACTCACATCAAAATAACTAGAAATGAAATTGAAAATAAGTTAGCTAATCTAGGATGTGTCTCATTAGCTTCGTAGATCTCCTCCTCGTGGAAGTCCTTTACAGAATATCCCCTCAAGAAAGAATATTGGACCATAGCTAAGCATGTCGAATCTCCCTCACTAGTGCTCTTTGTTTGTATATCTCAGTCTATAATTGGCCCATGTGTCCCATTTTTTAGTTTTTGGTTTTTATTTTTTATATCAACAAGCATAAATATGTCCTCTACTCTTTTGAAAAGGTTGAGATTATGGTTCTATTCTGGTTTTCCTAGTGACAAACCAGCTTAGAACTCCATGACTTAATATCTACTTCATGTTTTCAGGCAATACAAAATATTTACCCAAAAAAGTTATTTTATCAAATCTATTGCGACAAACTATTCAAGTGAAATATCCACAACATTCACAAATAAATGAAGTTTATTAATAATTTATTTCAAATAATGATCTTAAAAAGTGAGGTATCCAAAATTAGAGAGAAATCTATGAGTGATCTTGATATTATCATGGAATTGCTTGAAAATTATTGGAAGGCTAAAGCTTAAAACACTATTATAAGACATTAAGAGGGGTTGAGAAGTAGACAAGAGGTTTTGGATATGACTCCATTTAAAACTGTAAGTACTTCTAAGGTTGAATTAATTAATTGAAAATTTAAAGGTTGAATTTGCAAATAGCTTAAAAGAGGAGTAAGAGAAGTATGAATCACATGTTGCAAAACATAAACAATGGCCAGATTGAGGAAAAGTTATCTTCTCCAAGCTAATAAATTGAAAGAGATATACTTGGAATGTATTAGGGTAGAACTCAATATTAAAGAAGTTGAAGAGGAAAAAGAATGGCATAGTAAAGAAGATGGTAAAGGTAAATTAAAACAACAAGAAAAAGATAGTTATAGTGAAGGTTTAAAGGCTAAAGGTATGCATAAGGGTAAATTCAAAAGTCAAACCAATCTAACAAAACAAATTCCTTCAAATGACTTGGAGAAGTCCCTACAAACGTGAGAGATTAGGTCGCAGGAAGCTTTTGCATCCAAGAGCGCTATAGGTGATCTCTATGCCTCATCACCAATGATTGAATCATTGAAGGTGAAACTAGATATGAGAGATAAAATTATTATAAAGCTCTAAATGGAATTATTTTAGAACCAAAAATCACGTCATTTTGGATGTGATATGGAGATACAAAACTTAAAATCTCAAATTGTTGGTTTGTAGTGGAAATTACATAAGCCCAAATTGAGGTGATACAAAGTTTGTCTAATACAAATGAGAAAATAATAGCTTGAGAATGAAGTAGACAAATTAGGGGTCAATTGGTTGAAGTTCAATCTCAAATAAAATCTAAAAAGGAATGAAAAGGAACACTTGGACAAGTATAAGAATTTTGTGGAAATGTTAAAAAATCTAGGAGAAGATAAAAGGAAATTGCAAGGTTGTTTGCAAAATTAAGAGAAGTTCAAAAAAAATATAAACAATTGAAGCACATGTTTGATGTCCCCAAACGTCTCTAAAATTTTCATAATCTAAAACATCCAAAAAAATAATCTATGGTGAAAATGTTAAACTAACATGTTTGAAATTGATTTCAAGACTATTTAGGAACCCTAACTTCCCATAGGGCATATCTACGAAAGTATCACATGCACACAAAAATCTTTCCTTTATCTCCTTAAAATTTCACAATCTAAAACATCTTAGAAGAAAATTTGTAACAAAAATTCCAATATGATTCATTCAATTCATAAATCACATTTTGTATGCACCTTTAAAACACCAAGAGTATTCCTCAACTTCTCTTGCACACCTCAAATATCTTCTCGCGTAGATGGCATTCAAACACACTCATTTATCCTTTATTTATGGTGTTTCTACATTCACTTACAAGGCTAACTTGTAAACTTGGCTAGGTGGACTTGTACATTCTAGTTGGGTCAACCTGACAAAAAATTTCATATCTCCTCATTGTTATGGAGGGAGTGCCATATACAATCGAAAAGGTGTTAGAATAATATTTTCAACCATATATCCATGCTCCAATTGGAGCTGGTTATTTATAGTAAAAAGGCCTTTAAAGATAGGGTATCCAAACTAGGCATAAAAAAATGGGTATCCAAACAATAATTCCACCAATATTTATCTTGCAATCTTTATCTTGGAAATTTGTGGTCTCCCCTTGTATTTAACATCAATCACAAGACGAAGGTCATGGAGGCAGCATAGTGGTAAAGTTGGCCTCGTAATGACGGACCGGTCTTGTGTTCAATCCCGAGCAAGGTCGTAGCTCGTCGTGCAAGTAGTTAGTCTAAACCGGGCCAAGCCCACTACCTTTTGGCCCACGTGGTGTAGAGCAGTCGGTGATGGGGTGCACTCTTAAGGCACTCCCTTCTGCAAGGTCACCGGTTCGAAACTCGTGGGTGGGATGGGAGGAGAAAAAATGGGAAGATTAGGATTAGTCTAAACGAGCAAAAAAAAAAACATCAATCACAAGACTATTTCAATCATTTCAATTATAAATCCATGGTTGTGTTATATTATCTAAGAGATTTCTATTAATTACTTTTGTGTCCAAATTTGAGTTTTGGTTAAGGATTTATGCCTCTTGGAAGTAAATTGGTGCCTAATTTTTACCCTTTACTTTTTCAAGCACAACTTTCTCATAGTGACTCCATTTGGCAAATCAATATCTCATTGGAGAGATCTTTAAAACTCTTTCATTTGAGGCATCGAAGACCTTATTTTTTGCAATTCAACATAGGTTCCCTGGATTTTCCATCATCTAAAAATATCAGTAGGGCCTCAAAATTTCTTTACAAGTTAGTCACCCAAAAATCTAATAAACTTTTAAAGAAATTAGTGAGTTTTTCCACTAATGTGACACCCTAAATTGGTCAAAATCCTCTATAACTTTTTTCTGTAACTACTAACAAGTATATGACTATCTCTATGTGATTATCCTGTCAATATATCAAGTAAAAGTATATATACCCTTTAGTTGTCATTGGACATGAAGCTAGCATGCATACCTTTCTTTGAACACTTGGAACCACCGTAACTTATTTCATGCTCACTTTCTCTCTCCTTCAGCCCCTGCCTAGATCCCAACACTAACTTGGCACCTTCATGACCTTTGTTGAGATGAGAGGGTCCCAATTCATTTTCCACTAGTCCACGTGGCACCCTTTTTTTGGCTACAACAATATGTAGGGTTTATTCCTTGCCTTTTTCCTCAGGCTAATGACTTGTATACCCACAAGATCCAACAATTTATTTTTGGTGTAGATCAACAGTCCACAATCCATATCAAATTTAAAGATGCTTTACAATTCAACATTCATCTTACCTTTGATAGATCTTACATCCACAATTGAATTAATTCAATGGTGAATATCCATATTTGGCTTATATGTGCCCTCCTATTAAGGAACATTTGATCTTCGATAGTCCAACAATGGAGTGTGCTCACATTCAAATGGTCTAGATTGGATATTAGAATTAAATGTGCTCACCCATTAGAACTTTTTATCTATCCAATGAATGATGTTTCTCTTACATCAATGGTCAATATCTCATATCAGAAATAAACTTGGTTTTAGTTTACCCGAAACACACAATTTCAATGAATCTAATGGTTAACATTGATCTTTGATTCATGAAGAGGAATGCATATTGGCCACAGACATGAAATAGGTTTATTTATTACATGTGTGCTCAACGGATATAATAATCCATGTTAACCACATCAAACAATGATGATGCCTATGGATCAAAACATTTGAGTAGGTCACCGACTTCTAATGTCATTCAATTGTGACACACATTTTCCACCTATCATCCTCCATGCATTGACCTAGTTGTTTCTTGGCATCCCCTTGTCATCATTGACTTCATAATATGAAAATTCCCAATATTCCAAAAAAAATTCAATAAAACTTATTCACATGAATTTATCTCTACCCAAAAATTGCAGCCTCACTTATATATTTCACCCATTCTTTCACTGAATCAAATCCTGGAAACGTTGATTTAACTCTTTTACTTGCACATGTATCATTCTGAGAAATTTTCCTCCTCTAATTTCATCCAAAATTAGGGATTCCACCCCATTTCAAAACACTTCTTCCATGTCTTGTCTTGAAATTACAGAGGTTATCTCTGTAATATCCAATCTAAGGTTACAAATTCAAAATCCGTGCCTTTTTACATCTAGTTTGCTATTCCAATTGGATTTTTACTCACATATGGTCAAAATTCTTATTTTCTTTCCATTTCCCCCCTTTAATGAATTATATTAATTAGTAAGCATGAAACTTGTAACTTTTCCTCTACAAGAAAAATTTTGGCCTATATAGATGAAGAGTTGTAACCATTACTTTCGTACCACTTTGTAACATCCCCAGCCACCCACTAGGGTGCATTACTACCTTTGCACTTGTGGACTCCCAATTTTTTCTCAAATTTGGATCATATACCTCTAATACCATAGCATATAATGCCCAATAGGGATCCAATATCAACCAAAGTACTAATTATCTACTCTATCATATATTCTTAAGGAAAACTACCATATAATGCACACATACACATCATCGTGGAAGCATTATACACACATATAGTTTCAATAACCATGAATATCATGTGTAAACACATGAATTAAACACAATAGAAACCATAGAAAAATCATAATAAACACTCATATTTTTAAACTAATTTCCAACTAGTTGTAGACCTCATACTTTTGTCCCAACCATAGGCCACACTACTCATATATCTCAACAATTAATCACCCCTGAGCCAGGGCTATGACTCCACCAAATAAAAAGGATTCCTGAAGCTAACTAAGTTCCACAACTCACACCAACAAGGTAACAAGCCAAGGTCTAAACTCCAATAGCCTCCTACCTTTAGTCTCTCATTCCCCATCATCCTACACAACCCAAGGTAGTGCACCCCTTCCCTACACTCACAGTCCCTCAGACTATGCAACCACCATTCCAAGGTTCCAACATAGGTTGGATAGGGAGTCTTATAGCCTTGTGGCTTTGGTACTCTCTAGGCCTCACACCAAGGAAACTATCCCTACACTTCTCCCTCCATGGCTCCAATGTAACCTAAGGTAACCTAGGATAATGCACACCTATACCCACATAATATCAACAAGTTAACATGATAACATAAGTCTCTACCTCCCCCTAAACCAAATTCCCCTAGTTACCATGATAAAATTTAATGAGAGTAAGGAAAGAACGATCATAAATAGGAATTACACTAAACTCCCACTTTTTATGTGCATGTCCCCTTTTTGAAAAGTGGCACTTCAAGAAGTCCCTTTTTCGACTTTAGGATAAAAACATGTGCACTTTTGACATGAGGCTCATAATGGCTTGGCCATATCGACTTATGTTCCTCGTCACTTATCCCTTAGCCCCATTTCCATGCTTATTGAGTCCTATCCCCCCACACTCCCTTATTTGACTTGGTCTGCAAAAATGATGTATTTTTATTAATATGAGAGTGATTACGTATTTACATGCCTAATATTATTGGTATTTTTGCACATAGGCTCACTAGCCTAAAATCACATGGGCATGTCAACCTCAAAACATATATACATAGGCATGCTAGCCCCCACTATATTTACACACACATGGGAATGTAGGACCCACAGATCTTGGCTCATCATCCTAAAAATAATATGTGCAATATACATATCAATCATTGTGGGTGTGTTACATTCTCATTATGCTATAAAAATGCTAAGCTCTCACTCTAATTATTGGTTCATTGGTGTGAAGAGACAGAGATATGTAAATTCTTCCCCATATCTACAAGTCACATATTCTTTGGGCATCCCTTGGTTACACATATATGGAGGGTTTTCAAACTATCACTCTCTCTTTTTATTTAGTTCTACAACAATTTTTATTTTACAATTTTTACTTTCCCACATCTTATCTCACATGGCATTAGTTGTGCTACATTGTTTGATTTATTTTTATGTTGATAGTCATTTTCTCTACGGGCTTGGGATAAGCAGAAATTATTCACCCCAACCAATAAGAGGCAACTATTTTCGTCCTCTTTCGTCCAATTATAAACTACCACCTCCCCAATTATAAATTGCCACCTGAACTGTGTCTGAACCTGCTCATTACATGTCCGCCCTGCATAGATTCAGAGATTCACAACTTCATTTTTGTCGTCCTCGCTCCTATCGAAATATGACACGTGAACTCTGATCGCTTGGCCTTTCCTCTCTTTGACTTCACCTTTCGGTTTTGGGTTTCGATATGTGGTTCTTCAAGGATGGATTTCAAAGCAACCAACTCTGATGTCACCACTAGTGAGGGAAATCAAGGTGAATAGTCCAATGGAAAGTAGGAAATCGGGGCGAAGAGACGAATGGTAGTCGTAACTAAATATTAGGATTCCTATTGCTATGAAAATTTCTTAGTGTTTTATGTCAATTGAAGCAGATTGTTGGGGAACACGTATGGAGGATGCCTGCAACTGAAAATAGGGCTTGGTATGAGTTTATGTTGTTGCGGTTGTTGTTAGGGTCCTATAATATAGGGATAAAAGTGTGTTTGTCTAACTATTCTTTTTGGGGGTCTATTTGCAATATTTAGCCTATGAATTCACCAAGTATCGTAGTCTAAATGGTCTTTGTACAAAGGTCTCAAATTGGTCAAGTCATTGTAAATATGTGTGTCAAAAGAGGTCTATTAGTCTTGATTTGAATTGTAAGGTTGCTAAGGGGTCATCATTTGAAATTTGAATTCATGGAGATAAAGAGTCATTATGGAAGTTAAAGGGGTCATGCCATGAGGGATTTTCTCGTGATAAGTCAGTTGTGGGGTAATTTTCATAAGAGCCTATTTAGATTCATGTCAATTAGTTGTAAAGAACAATTAGTGGTGGGTAGCAGCAGCAGATGTACAACAGTCATTATCAAATTTGGAAATATCTTATTTTGATGCACTCAGCCTTTAATCTTCCTAAAGTACCATCATACCCTAAGGAGGAGCAGGTTTATTTCAAATCCATCACAATTGTATGCATTTTCATCTTTCAACCTTCAGAACTCGCAGCTTTTCCATCTCCAGGAGCTTTTGAAAAAGAGAAGTTTTGTTGCTACGCACAGGCTGCAGGGAATGCTGCACACAACTCAAAGAATCAATCTTTTATTCATCAAATGTTGGTTCTAGGTGTGTGTGTTGATTTGGGGATTTTATTATATCATAATTTGAAATAATATTACCAATTTTCCAGCTAAAAACTGAGTTTGAAGCCCCAAATTTCCTATTTACACGATTTTGCACACATTGGTATTGTGCATGCACACAGTCTCCTAATTTTCATCCGTTTTTATTGGTTGAATGACCTCTAAACCCATGTTTTTCCATATAAAGGATATTTTGTGAAATTATATGAATTTCTTATGCTTATTAGAAGGTGAGTTGATCATTCCTCCGGCCTTTTTCCTTTCATTCCCTTAGTGATGCGCATAACAGGTGTTTCACATAGAAACAATGCTCTTTTCCACTTACTGGTCTGTCTTGAAAACTCACAATTCTCAATGTCTCAACCTGATTTGAGTCAATTTAAAAATTATAAGGGGATCAGAAGAGTTTACAAATGCCTTGAGCTTGTTTTTGGTCAATTGAAGTGCTTTTCCCTTTATTATTGTGCTTGGGGTGTTACGCACGGGCTAAAACATAGCATTTCCATTTCTTTCATTACCAGTCAAGAATTGTGATATCGCGGTATTGTTTTAGTCATTTAGGGTTTAAAAGGGCATTTCCAAACTCTTTCTTGAGGTACCAACCCTGATAAAACATCAAACCCTAGCCCAAGTTTTGGCATCTTCGTAATCTTGTTTTTAGAAAATGGCATCTCCAGGGAAGAAAGAGGAAGAGAAGTAAGTTATATTTTCTGGTTGAGGCAGTTGAAGAAGAGAAAACAAGTGAAAAGATGAGTTGACAACTGCTACCCATGGGTGTTGTGCACGGGATGGGCAATAAGACAAGGATTTCTTGAAAATGGATTTTTTGGAAAAAAATTGGTACTTACAGGGCATCGATACCTTTATTACAGTCAACATGGCATCAAATAGGATTTTTTTGTCCAACTGCAAACATCTATGCAGTCAAATAAGGAACAGTCAGGTGTTGTGCACAGGTGTTGCGCACAGGCGCTACACATGCACACAGTCAACATATTTTCACCATATATCTTAAACTCCATACTTGTTTGCCATGGAATTTTTACAGGAGATGGATGGGGGTGAGATTAATAAGCACACTTAATTTTAGGTCAAAATGTTTCACGATTTTCGAGAAATGAGCCATCATCATCTACATCCATTTTTTTATTTTCTCAAGATCCATGAGTCAGATTTGGCTCAATTTTTTTGTGGAGATGAGTTATGATGATAGTAACTTGTTGTAAAATTTTCAAATCCATCTGGCTTACATTTTAGGAGATATTCAAGAAATACATTTGTTGCGCACAGAAAACTCAACATTTTTTGGACCAAATTTTTACCTCGGCATTAGCAAATGAAGGTTTTAATCATGTAATTATATTTGTTTTATCATGTAAAATCTTTCCCTATGTTGTTTTGTAAAAATCCGATGTATTAGGTGTATAGGAAATTTTATTAGTAAAAGACAAAGATACTTTCCTAGTTTCCACAATAGTGGTGGTTTTTCTTTCCTGTTTTCATGAAATCATTTCCATCTAAATGGAGAATAGGTGGGTTTTGACCTCCTTGGATATAGAAACAATTTTTTTGTATATAGTGCATGATCTTGAATGTAGAAAGGGTTTATTGTGGAGTAAAAAGAGGAGATTTTCCTTTGATTGTAAGTTGTGGAGTTTCAATTGAAGTAATCAATTCAACAATACAGAGTCAGTTATATTTCAGGATTCCTGTGTCAAACAAATGGTGATGTCTCTCTCTTTGTAAATTTGTCTTTCCTTCTAGTTTTTACATGTATGATCCTTGTTTATTTTTTACAAGAAGATTATGAGTAGAATTTACTCATAGTTCTCTGCTCTGGTTTGTTAAGCAAATCTAAATGTTTTCCTTCTGAAATTAAATATAAATTCATCTTTGTATGCTTTATATTTAATAGATCTTCACTCTCATTCATCTCATCCATAACACAACAAATTTGTAAGATCCAGGAGTTTGCCTACCTTGCCCTGTTTTAAATTGCTCCGTTTATTTGTGATTGATTGTTGAACATCATTATGACTCCATTCCCAATGGATCTCTCCTTCACCTTGCAACCACAACTTTAAAACCTATCTTTGATCTTCATACCTAGCCTAAAACTTAAGACTGTTATTGACTGTAAATCCATATAGAGAGAGCCCTATTTAGGCCAGAAAGGCTAGATTGTGGTCCAAAATAGGTTTGTGGTTACCTCTGCAATTTTCCTCCTCATCCTGGGAAAACTACAGAGTGTTAATAGTTGTAATACCAAACTGTCTTGGAACCAAACTTCCACAACGAACTACAACCCTCTCTACCTAAATATGCAAATAATATGTGTTGTAATCCATACCTCAGTTAATAAAAGTGTGTGTGTGTATACATAATTACAAATAGATTGAGTTTGCTCTTTTACCATATAAATGGGGTAAAACTTAAAACGTTTAGTAGCAAACTTCTTTTCTCATTCCCATGGCTCCAATTCATTCCCTTTCAATTATTCAAATAGTTGAGTTGTTTGAATTCCTTGATAGCTTCTTCAATGTTTGTTCTTTGATCACGTCTTTGTTGGGTGTTGGTGCCATCACTTACTCTGCTTCTCTTAAATTATAGGTATAGTGGTCCTTTTGGCACGCCATTCAGCTACATCACACAGTAGTTGTGAAAAGATAGTGTTATTAAAAATTCTAGAAATGAAATATTGATATCACTAATTCCATAAACAACCATATTTTTATGAAGGGTTGGAAGGCCAATGCACTTACTCATTCAAACCAATGGATTGATCGTAAAACTAGAAGGGACAGTTGTACAAAAGGCCATCCCTTTTCGGAACAAACCCACCTTTATATCACAATTTAGAGTCCTTGTAGACTCCCCTCTTTCCATATAGTTTCAGCTACAACAAGGAACATTGCCAGGGGTAAATTATTATCTATCATTACCATAAGAAACATAAAATTCTTGTCATCATCCCTAGATTGACATGAACCAAATGTAACATGTAAAATTTTAATTTATGTTTAGACAATATTGTGCCAAAAATATTATTGTCAATCATGGTTAGCACAATCTAGTATAGAAAATTAACGCAATAATAAGATGGAGTCCATAGAATTTTAAAATTTACAAGGAAAGTTTATCATAGTTTTGTAAGTGATTTAAAGTTTTAGTAAAGCAAGTTTTTCATTATTAGTAAAACAAGGTATGTATAACAGTTTTATAATTTATTATTTTATTAATGTTCGTAAAATTTATTAAAGTTAAAATAATTATGCTTTTTTCAATTAAATATATTATTTTAATCAAAATTAATTTAGAGTTTTAACGATATGTATATGTAGGTATTATCGTTAATTTTTATAACAATGAATTTTCAATTAAAGAGAAATTTTTATAGCAAGCCTATAAAGATGGAAGTTCATTTTCAAAAATCATTAATTGTTTTCACTGCATTAGGAGAAGGTTGGGAGAATATCTAGAAAGGCGAATAATATTCCCTCTAATCTCTTCCTCTTGGTAAAGGCATTAAGTATTTGGATTTTCGTTTAAAATAAAATGGTTATAATTTTTTTCACTCGTAATGTTTTGTTAAAGTTAAAAGTTTTGACTGCCATCAAAGATTACCAAGCTTTTAGGGACTTAAAATACTATAGTCATGATTTCTAGGACAACTTCAAGACAACACAGGTTACTTATTTTGGGCCTAATAACATTAACATTTTATATTCTAAATCTTCCGGGAAATCACATGAGAAATTTTGTGAATAACATTAACATTGTATATGCATTAATAAATTATTCCAAACTTATCAAGTTCATCTTTTGAAGGCTCAATCTGTGCAATTGTTCTATATTGTAAACAACAAATGTATGGGATCTATCATTGTTCAATATCATTAATCAATTAGGTTCAAGATGATATTTTGCAAGCTCAATCAATGCAATTGTTCTATATTGTAAAGCATAATCTATGGGATTTATCATTGCTAGCTATCACTAATCAATTAGGTGTGTCTTGTAGTATACTTTATAATGAATGAAAGGCTAATGTATTTTGTACTGGAAAACTCTTCTTAAGTTAAATCATTATTGTTGTAAAAGAGTTTCATAAACAAAAAAACCACATTTTATTCACAATGCTTGCAAACAACATTTTCAAAAAAATTATTTCTTTTTTAGTTACTAAGCTCATGTGTCAAATATAATTCCATGCTTCCAAATATTAATATACATATAGTTAAAAAATAAAAATAAAAATAAATAAATAAATAAATCTGACCTAGGCGCCCGCCCTCGCACCTTTGCCTCAGTAGCCTCTGTTTCTCATCCGCAGCCGCATGGCCCCTCTGAAGGACATCCCAAAGGTGGCTCCCCCTCTTGATCACTCCTTGGCATTCTTTGCATTGATCAGCTCTTTGAACCGGCCTCAATCAAGGCCTGCAATATCTAAGTTTGTTAAAAAACTGGATGGGATTCAGGAAGTCTCTCTTCCTCCTACAATCCCTTGAATGCCTGCCCTCTCTCTTGCTGAGAAATTCCTTATTGGGCAATTTACTGATATATGTCCCTCGCTGAAGACCGTCCAAAAATGGGTAGAGTGCAATTGGATGGAAAAAATCAATGGGAAATTTCAATTAGATTTTGTGGTAAGGGCTATTATATGTTCCATTTTGAGACCAAAGAGGACAAAGACCTCATATTCATGAATGTCCCATACTTCATGGACATTAGAGGGCTTTATCTAGACAAATGGACTGCATAGTTCGATCAGGAACTCGACATTCCCAATGTTGTCCCTGTTTGGGTCCATCTTCCTCACCTCCCCCTTCACTACTAGGGAGACGATTCAGTAAGAGCGATTGGTAATTCCATAGGAAATTTTATTGACAGAAGTGAGCCGAAGGACAAGATGCAAGCCTATGCAAGAATCTGTGTTGAGGTTGATCTAGGGAAAGGACTTTCGGAGGCGATCAAGCTAAAAGTGTACAATTGGACGCATATACAGAACTATACTACGAACAAATCCCCTTCAAGTGTAAGGTATGCCATGAATACGGTCATTTCTCTAATAGATGTGCAAAATTTATTGAAGTTGAAAACACAGACCCTGAAAATCAATGGGAAGTCATCAAAAAGAAAAAGATAGTGCCAAACTCTGAGATCACTGGTGCCTCATCTGCCCACCAGCCCTCTCAATCTGTCAACCCCCCCATTGACCCAAACCTGGAACCTTCCTTAACTTCTCTGCATATCCCTGACCCTCCTCTTAACCCTCTCTCTTCTCCCGATCCTCCTTTTACATCTCCCAACCCTTTCTCTTCCCTGGCCTCCTTTGAAGAGGATCCTCCCCAGCCATCCATCCCCTCCCCTCATCCTGATTCCCTGATTCATCCATCCCCTTCAAATTCATGTCCCCAATCCTCTTCATATGAGCCCTCTTCAGCTCGGATTGTCACCAGGAACGCAGAAAAAGAGCAGGGAGCTATTTTTTAAATCCTTAAAAGAACAGGCCCCGGAAGAAAATCTTCCAAACACCATCGTGATGAAGCAGCACAGAAGGAAATTGCACTTGGTACTCAGCATCCAATAGATTCCTACATCGGAGGACCTATAATCAAAGAAGCCAATCAGCATGAACTATGAGGGAAGAGAGGGTCACAACCTGCATTCCTGAAATAATGAAAGTCCTCACTTGGAACTGCAGGGGACTAGGGAACCCCTCCAAAAACTCTGCCCTAAAAGACCTGTTCAATCAAGAAAAGCCAGGCATAGTCCTTTTGCAAGAAACCAAACAAGGAGAGACAGAAATGAGAAATATCAATAATAAAATTAGGAACTACACGAGCACTTTGGTAGAATCCAGAGGTGCCTCGGGAGGCATAGCAACAATATGGAATCATAACATTTGGATGCATATTGCAATTGTTAAGACTCGTGACTGGACCAAAGTCATACTTTAGAACCTGCAAGAGGATATCAAGACAATTGTTTATAACATTTATTGGCCAAACCACTACAGATACAAAGAAGTTTGTTGGAACGTTATGAAAGCTGACATAGGCAGTGAGGACAATCCTAATGTCATCATTGGAGGAGACCTAAATCTGATCTTGCATGCCAATGAAAAAAGAGGAGGCAGTTTTAACCCTGATCCTACAAGAGAGCAGTTGGAATCCATTATGAAAGATCACGATTTGGTGTATATTATCCCCAAACATCGAAAATTCACTTGGAATAATCGTAGAATTGGGTCTAGAAATATTATGGAGAGGCTTGACCGCTTCCTTGTTGACGTTTCCCTCATCTCTCATTTTTTTGTTACTTCCTCTTCCATCTTGTCCTGTTCTGCCTCTGATCATTATCCCGTCTCTCTTACCTTAGGATATCAGTCTTCCTTGGGGCCCCTCCCCTTTAGATATAATCTGCTCTGGTGTGAATTCTCTAATGCTCAACAGACTATGATCAGCACTTGGTTACAACATGTTGAGGGCTCCCTAATTCATATTTGGGAGACAAAATTGAAACTGGTGCGCATTGCGCTCAAAGAGTGGGCCATACTCCATTATTGTGAACCAGACAAAGTAAAAAATGACACAAAGAGAATGTTGGAAATGTTTCAAACTAACATCGACACCCACGAAGTAAACAAAGAAAGGCAGGACCATGAAAAAGAGCTCTACCGGAATTGGTATAAAGCTAGCATGAACGAAGAGGAAAAATTGAGGCTTAAATCTAGAAATCTCTGGTTGAAAGTCGAGGACAAAAACACCTCTTTTTTCATAAACAAGCCATTGTTAGAAGGTCAAGGAATAACATCACAGAAATAACAAATGATGAAGGGAAGAAGCACATAGCTCGGGAGGCTATTAAATCAGCAACATACAACCACTACAAAAACGTTTTAACTAAAAATGTTGAACCAGAGGATTACAGTGACTTCTAGACACATACCCCCAAGCTGATTACAGATGAAATCAATGCATATCTCACCAAGGAAATCAAGGAGGCTGAAATTCTTAACGCGATTTGGACCCTCCATCCCAACAAATCCTCGGGCCCTGATGATTTCTGCATAAGTTTCTACCGGACCTTTTGGGATGTCATCAAAAATACCTAACCAAAATGATCCTTTAGGTTCAAAGAAAAAATAAGATCGCCGGATTCACCAACTCAACTTTCCTTGCCCTCATCCCCAAAGAAAACTACCCCTCATCCTTTTCCAGATTCAGGCCTATCTCCCTTTTCAATTCTTCATATAAAAACATAACCAAATTCCTGGCTACCCACCTCAAAACTCACCTCCTAAATCTCATCTCTGAAAATCAAGGAGGATTCATATCCCAAAGACAAATAATTGACTCCATCCTTTTGGTCCAAGAAGCCAATCACTCTAGCATGATAAGATTTGAGAAAGGATTTATCATGAAACTTCACCTAGCTAATGCATTTGACAGAGTGAGACACTCCTTCCTTTTCTCTGTCCTTCAAAAAATGGGATTTGAAGAAGAATTTTTCTCTCTCATCCAATGTTGCATATCCAGTCCTTGGATTTCCCCCTTATTCAATGGAAGACCTAGGAATTACTTCCAATCTTCATGAAGCCTCAAGCAAGGTTGTCCTCTCTCTCCCTTCCTCTTCATTCTTATGGAAAAATCTTTCAACAGGGAATTGGATCACAAACGCAGAGCAGGGCTAATAATTGGCATTAAATTTAAAAATGGAGTCAATAATATGAATCATTCTCAGTTTTCTGATGATACCCTCTTGATGGGTGGGGCCACCAACATCATTACCTAGAGGTTCAAATTGCTTCTAGACAAATTCCTACATTACTCTGGAGGACAGATAAACTATCACAAAAGCTGCATTTATGGGTGGAACGCAACTATCAATACTATCTGTAGAAATTATATGCACTAAGCATGCATATGTCCAAGATCCACCTGATCTCACACTATTTAACTTTATTCAAGATACTGAATCTATTCCACTTGTTAATCTTTTGCGGAAAAATTAATTGCACACACATGTGAATCATAAACAAAAATTATCAATTGCACATGACACAGTTTTTAACCAGGAAAGCCTGAAGCTGAAAACCACAACTATATATTATGTAACATGGAGATCATATGACAATCTCATACAAACATACAAAGCTTATCACAAGCCCTCAGTACAGTACAATCGTCATAAACTAATCAAGCCTAATCTTGCAAATCCATGCATCGATCTTTGCGACCTGCTAGCCTGCCTCCACTACGCAATATCTACTGAAGAATAGCTCTGAATGAATTCGAATTACTCTGTCCTTGACTGCGCAATCCTCACTGGCATCTCCACTGAGTGTTGGATGCAATCAATCCATCATTATAGTCACAACAAATAGTCTATCTTGCCCTTTCACCTATCTCTCCACTGGTCTCCACTGAAACTGCCATGCATTGTAGTTAACTGATGTATTCTTCAGTTGATTAATGAGTTATTATTTGTGAATTAATTAACTAATCAATTCACTCCACTCTCACTAGTGTATCAATCAGTTAGACTAGATACAACTAGCTCAACAAAGTCTAACTGAGTTAAACTAAATACAACTCCATAACTACTTCTTCCAATTGTGTCATAACTCTGCCACTTGAGTTCTAACTGAGTCCTCCATGCATTAGCTCCAGTAAACCCTCAGGAATAGCGTAATTCCTTCTGTCAGTTGATGTGCCACATCTGTGCACTGAACTGAAGTGCTCCAAGAGAATAAGTTGTTGTTTAGAGTCCGATTATTATTAAGAGCTAATAATAATCGACATGCATCTATTTTTAGATTGACGATCTATAAATAGACTTTGCCCAATATTCTAAAAATAGAATTTCATCTATTTTTCCAACTTGATCAACCATCCACAAATAGCATCCTGCAACTTCTAAAATATGATCATCATGTCTAAAAATAGACTTGTGCCAAAAATAGCCTACGGGCCCACTTAGTGAAGGCGACTCTTTTCACTAAGCTCATCATCTTGTTGAATCTCAACACTCCCTCTCAAAAAGATAGGGATTATCCTTCACCCCGATCCTGCCTCTATGGTATTCGAATTTGCTCCTGGTGAGCGCCTTTGTCAGAATATCTACATCCCGATCCTCCGTGGGAATGTACTGAAGCAACATGATCTTCTGCTGCACACAATCTCTAATATGATGATACCGGATGTCAATATGTTTAGATTTGTCATGAAACACAAGATTAACCGAGAGTTTAACGCAACTTTGATTATCACAATGAATCACCGTGGGATCTAAATGTGAACCGAACAAACCAACCAGAATCTTCCTCATCTAGATAGCCTCACATGCAGCTAAACTTGTTGCCATGTATTTTGCTTCCGTTGAACTGAGTGCCACGGATCTTTGTTTCCTACTGTACCAAGAAACTGTCGTAGATTCAATACTGAAAATCCCTCCTGATGTGCTCTTTCTGTCTGTTGGGCTTCCTGCCCAATCTGCATCTGTGAAGCCATGCAAATTCACCTCATCCATCTATCTGTACCATAAACCATACTCAGATGTGCCCCTGAGATATCTCAGGACATGCTTGCATGCCTTCCAAAAGAGCTTGGTAGGCTTAACCATCGCTTGTGAAAGTTGGTTCACTGCATAGCATATGTCTGGTCTTGTATTGACTAAATACATGAGCGAACCGAACAACTGTCGATAAACAGTGGCATCCACTACCTCTGCCGATGTAGCATCCTCTTTCTTCCAATTTCCTGGAAGAGGAGTGTCGATAGGCTTGCAGCCTTGCATGTGAAACTTCTCCAGTATCTCTCGGGAATACTTGCCTTGAGACACAAACAGTTCACCTTCCCGCTGCCATATTTCCAATCCAAGGAAATAATGAAGGAGGCCTAAATCCTTCATCTCAAACTCCTTTTCAAGATTAGCCTTGCATGAGTGTATCAACTGCTCAACACATGTTAGTATCAAATCATCAACATAAAGTAAAATGATCAAAATCTTACCCTCAACCACAATCTGGTATAGGTTTGCATCCGCCTCACTCTTGGTGAAGCCAAGTCCAGTGAAATAGCTGTCGATTCGAGTGTACCAAGCACAGGGTGCTTCTTTCAGCCCATACAATGCTCTTTTGAGCCTGCACACATGCGACTTGCTACTGAAGATCTCAAATCCTTCAGGCTGCTCAATGTACACCTCTTCCTCAATGATCCCATTAAGGAACGCAGTCTTCACATCCATCTGATGAATGTGCCAACCCATCTGCGCTGAGAGAGCAAGGATGGTCCGTATGGAAGAATACCGTGCGACAGGTGAAAAGGTTTCTTCATAGTCAATCCCCTCAATCTGTGAGAAGCCCTGGGCAACAAATCTTGCCTTATACTTCTCGATGCTCCCATCAGCAGCTTGCTTTACCTTGTAGATCCATCTTGATCCTACAACTGATTCTCCCACCGGCCTTGGAACAATCTCCCAAGAACTGTTTCTGACAATGGAGTCATACTCCTCCACCATGGCATCTACCCATGTGGGCTCCTGCACTGCTTCTTCAAAATAAGATGGCTCTATCACAGCACACTTGCTTATAAGAGCCATGTATCCAGTACATCGGTCAGGTGACTGTCTCTGTCTGCGCTGTGATGTAGGGACTCCTAAATTCTGTGCCGCATCCACCTTTAGTCTCTCAGCTTCTGTGGTACGCTTCCTGCCTTGTCTGATGTTTGGTTCTGCATGATTGGACTCCTCCACTCCATGAATCTCCTCCTGTGGCTGATCCACATCCAGAGGCTCATCTTTTGGAGCAAGAAGTTCCTACTCTTCATGCAAGTGTAGCTCCCTCTCAAGCGACAACTTCATGGCTTTCACCTCATTGAATTTTATATCCCGTCACACAGTAGTCATCCAAATGTCTGGAAAATACACACAATAGTTATGGGGTGTTTTTGTGTACCCCACAAATATCCCAACTTCTGCAGTCGGCTCCAACTTCTTCCTGGCATCCTTCGTCACATGAATGTAAACAGGTGAGCTAAAAATCTTCAAATGAGAAATATCAGGCTTCTTACCAGTAAAAGCTTCTTCGGGTGTACCCATGCCAAGTACTCTATGAGGACAAAGATTTTGCACATAAGCCATAGTGTTGCATGCTTCCGCCCAAAAGTGCATTGGTAAGCCCTGATCATCCAGCACCCACGATCATTCTGTTCTTTCTCTCCGCGACCCCATTCTGCTGTGGGTTATGAGGCGCTATGAGTTCTCTTCGAATTCCTTCTTTGCTATAGAAGTATTTGAATTCGCCAGAGATGTATTCACCACCATTATCGCTCCTTAAAGCTTTCACCTACTTCCCCGACTCCTTATCCACCAATGCCTTGAACTCACAGAACTTTGAGAACGGTTCACTCTTCTTCTGCATGAAGAAGATCCAACATCTACGAGAAAAGTCATCAACAAATATCACATAATACCTGTTTTTTGTTGTTCAAGCAACCGAGAATGGTCCACACACATCTGTGTGAATTCTCTCCAGGATCACTGAAGCACGGTTCTCCTTCTCATGAAAGGTGATCTTCACAAAATTACCCATTGTACATCGTTTGCACTGATCTGACTGCGCAAGAGTACCCTTGGGAATTCCAGTAGAAATTTGTTGCAAAATCTCCAAAGCGCCATGGTGAAGATGGCCCAATCTACTGTGCCATAACTCGCCCTCATCTCGGCTCACCACGTCTTCTGCTTTGCCCACCATTGTAGCGCAGCCATCTATCTCTAGCTTGTAGAGATTCTCAATTCGAACCCCTATCTTCTTTCAGTTTCTAATGACGGAAAAAAAAACCTTTCTCAATTTGAATCAAATATGACTGTAAGTCATATTTTCCTCAAGAAGGAATTTGGAGATCAAATCACTGGACAGCCGGGGCTTATTCACTTATGATATTTGGCCCACACTTATCAAAAAGGTCTAATGAATTACGAGTTAAATCCGTTTTGTTTAGCATAAAACCAGATATTCCTTGCTTTTTATCAGAAGATTACCTCTTCACAAATATTGTGTCAACCTAACCCCAAAATTCCTTTCTCATTCCACTCAGGATCATTATTTTCCAAAGGGATTTTACTTATAGGTCCTATGGGAACTAGCCAATCCTATTTGATCAAAATTATAGCAGCAAACTCATATGTTCCTTTAATAAGAATATCTCTGAAGAAGCTCTTGTATGGTAAGTTTTTATATTACCTTGATCCTGGACGTATTCCTACTAAGTTTAATACTTTTTGGAGAGACACAATAGACCATTTCCATATTACCTTCGAATTGGCGAAATGAATGTCTCCTTGTATAATATGGATTCCAAACATTCATGAACTGAATGTCAATGACACAATTACCCATTTATTTGGTTTAGGCTTCACTGACTCGTTCCTTGGTTTATTATTGAACTATATTTCTAGGGGTGGTGAGAAAGATTCTATTAGAAATATTCTTTTTATTGCTTCGACTCATATCCCCCAAAGAGTGGATCCAACTCTAATAGCTCCAAATCGATTAGATAGCTCGATCAATATTCGAATGCTTGTTATCCCACAGCGACAAAGGGAATTTCCTATTCTTTTATGTAGCAAGGGATTATACTCGGAAAAAGAGGTATGTTGTCCCGATGAATTTGGATCTATAACCATAGATTCTGATGCACGAGATCTAGCAGCACTGGCCAATGAAGCCTTAATAACTAGTATTACCCGAAAGAAATCAGTTATAGACACTAATACAATTCGATACGCTCCTGAAAAAGAATCTATTGATTCTCTTCCAATCAGTTGATTGGATAGTATTGCAGGTGCAAGGATTTACTTCACGGGCGAGGTCTCTGGTTCAAGTCCAGGATAGCCCAGCTGCGCCAGGGAAAATCATAGGAAGAAAAAGAAAAAGCGCCTTATTTTTTCATGTATGCTCCACTTGGTCTGGGTACAGGGGATATAGCTCAATTGGTAGAGCTCCGCTCTTGCAATTGGGTCGTTGTGATTACGGGTTTGATGTCTGATTGTCTAGGTGGTAATGATAGTATCTTTTACCCGAACCGGTGGCTTGATTTTTCTCAGTAATGGGGAATAGGACTGAAACATGCCACTGAAAAACTCTATAGAGACAAAGAAAGATGGGCTGTCAAGAACGTAGAGAAGGTAGAGTAGGTAGTTGGTTAGATCTAATATAGATCGTACATGGGCGATAGTTGGAGTTGGCGGCTCTCCTAGGGTTACTTCATCTGGGATCCCTGGGGAAGAGGATCAATTTGGCCCTTGTGAACAGCTTGATGTACTATCTCCCTTCAACCCTTCGAGAAAAATGTGGTAAAAGGAAAATCCATGCCATGGACCGACCCTATCGTCTCCACCCCGTAGGAACTACGAGATCACCAAATAAATTCATGAGGAAGTGGTATTTCTTTAGGATCCACTCCAGCGTCTAGAAGTTGGTTAATGGGTAGAGAGATGTGTATTTGGTGTCCTGCCCAAGATAGAGACCCAAGTCCTAGTAACCCTGCTAAATGATGGTTCAACATGGATTATACATCCTGGAATCAAGCCAATTCTGGGGCAGCTTTATGATAATGAAACCAACCAGCAAAAAGCATTAACGCCGCAAATATCAATGCACCAATTGCAGTGCAATAAAGTTGTAATTCACTGGTTATTCCAAATGCTCGCCAAATCTGGAAGAAACCAGAGGTTAATTGTATCCCTCGAAAACCTCCACCTACATCCCCATTCAATATTTCTTGGCCTACTATTGGCAAAAATACTTGGGCACTAGGTTTGATGTGAGTGGGATCAGCCAGCCATGCTTCATAATTGGAGAAACGAGTGCCGTGAAAATACATCCCACTTAGCCAAATAAATATTATGGCTAGTTGACCAAAATGAGCGCTAAAGACTTTACAAGAAATCTCTTCCAAATCCTTAGTATGACTATCAAAATCGTGAGCATCAGCATGTAAGTTCTAGATCCAAGTGGTAGTATCAGGGCCTTTAGCTAGCGTCTTTGAGAAATGACCAGGTTTGGCCCATTTTTCAAAAGAGGTTTTTATAGGATCTCTCTCCACTACGATCTTTACTTCTGGTTTTGGTTAACGAATGATCATTTAATTCTCCCATTTTCGGATGGGACACAAATAAGAAGAACCCTGCCAATAACAATTAGTGAACTTCCGCGAGATATATCTCAATTCGTTCCTCCCCTTATTTTCTAGTTTATGACTGGAGCGACTATGATACGGGAGTCGATCTGAAGCAGGTGTTCAGTTTTATTATGACGTGTCTTCGAGGTGCTCAATGGACCATGGGCTGTTACCATAAAGAAAAAGGATTTTTAGTGTAATGGAAAAAGAAACGGTGATTATTACATCATTTCTAGATGGATAAATATATATATATATATATATATATATATATATATATATCTGTCTGTATATATGGATATATATATTTATCCATCTATTGATACTCCTCCATATGTCCCATATCAAAGCCATCCATTATAAATCGTTATTCATGGATCATTAATGAAAGACGTCTCCGGATGGATTTTACCCCTATTAAGAATATCCATCAACAATCTAGAATCAAAAAAGGTATTCTTTTTTTTATATTATAAATCAATTTCTATAAGATGTCGATAGAATCTCATTTTTGGTACTATTCTGGAAGAATCCCATTGATTTCGAGTCAGATATTAAATAATGAACACGATTTCCCAATAATAGAAATTCTCATTCTCCAAAGCGTCCTGTAATCTTTAACCAATTTTGTGCTTCGATGTAATTACCCGAAGCAAGTGCTATAGCTTGTTCCCAATACTCAGCAGCTTGATTGAACCAAGCCTCCGCAGTTTCAGGATCTCCCTGTCGAATGGCCTGTTCTCCTCGGTCGGGATAGGTCAACTTGGAAATTTTTTCTTCCCTCAGAACCATACTTGAGAGTTTCCTACCTCATACGGCTCAATCCACTATTATTTATTCCTCTACCAAAATTTCCAAAATATTATTGAATTGGAGATGATTCATTGGGAGTTCATATTAACCAAAGGACCAAAAAAATTCAATGACATGAGTTTATGATTTCACTTCCAATCAATTCAATGATCAAGTTCTATCTTTTCTCCTACCCTCAAAAAGATGAAGTATAGAAAGAGATATACTTCAGATTGATTTGTTTGACCAATTGTTTTATGTCGAAGGAAGGATTTTCCCTCACTGAAAACAACATCATAACCCCTGTCTTCCAGCATTGCGACTGAGACCAAGTTCCTCTTCAGACTTGGAACATGCATGAAATTCTTCAACAAGAATGGATTACCAAACTCCCTCTCAAAGGTAATGGTCCCAATGTCTGTCACACTGTACCGACCATCGTCGCCCATCTCTATATGCATCTGGAGGTCCTTCTCCTCCAAGCCACTAAACAACTCTTTGTCTCCCGTCATATGGAAAGACGCATCACTGTCAAGATACCACACCAATCCCATGTAGCTTGAAACCAAGCATGCGATGAAGGAAAAATCCAGCTCAAATTGTGAGGCTAAGGCCTCTCCAACTTCAGATCCAGTAGCCTGCTTATTCTTCTTCTTCTGAGGACAGTTAGTGGCGAAATGTCAATGCTCGTGACAGTGAAAACACTTCACTTTGGACAAGTCCTGCTTCTTGCCTTTCGCACCGGATTTAGAAGGATTTTTCTTCCCCCTCTCTTTCCTTGCTTTGGCAGCCAAAGCACAATTCTCTTCATCTTCATTCTTCGATGAAGATCCATCCCTGGTACCCCACCTTATCTCCTCCTGCACAAGATCCGACCAAAGTCACTCCCATCCTGGTAGTTTCTCCCATCCATTGACAAATTCTTCATCGCTATGCCAACTCTTCGGAAGCCCAAGGAGAGCCAAGCTCACCAAGTCTTCTTCATCAACAGTAACCCCCACACTTCCCAGCTCATCCTTGCAGTGGACAAACTTCGTGAGGTATTTTGGAATACTGTCGCCTTTCTCCATTTTTATTTTTCTGAGCTTGTCTTTAAGCGCCAATTTCCTTTGGTCACTTCTGCTTTGGAACAAGTTTGTCAAATCCTTCCACAGTAAGAATGGAGTGGCTTTCCCGTGAAGGGTAGACACAATGTGGTCCTTCACACCTTCCAACAGAATCCTCCTCGTCTTTTCAATCTTCTTTTTCCATGCATCAAGTAATGCAGCATCGCTAGATCCCGGCTTAGGAACATCGCTATCGATGAACTCCTTCAGCCCATTATCCTCCAGCATTGCTTCCATCATGTCCTTCCAGGCTATGTAATTCGAACTCCCATCAATGGCATAGTCCAATCTCAACCCGTTGAAACACATTTCAATGTATACTTGATTTCTGCATTAAGAATCTTATGTAGCAAATTCGAATTGTCCACCAGCACAAACTCACTTCACAATTGCAATCTTCAATCAGCAATGCTCTGATACCATGTAGAAATTATATGCACTAAGCATGCATATGTCCAAGAATCACCTGATCTTACACTATTTAACTTTATGCAAGATACTAAATCTATTCCACTTGTTAATCTTTTGCGGAAAAATTAATTGCACACACATGTGAAGCATAAACAAAAATAATCAATCGCACATAACACAGTTTTTAACCGGGAAAGCCTGAAGCTGAAAACCCCAACTATATATTATGTAACATGGAGATCATATGAAAATCTCATACAAGCATACAAAGCTTATCACAAGCCCTCAATACAATACAATCGTCATACACTAATCAGGCCCAATCTTGCAAATCCATGCACCGATCTTTGCCTCCTGCTAGCCTGCCTCCACTGTGAAATCCCTGCTGAAGAATAGCTCTAAATGAATTTGAATTACTCCATCCTTGACTGCGCAATCCTCATTGGCATCTCCACTGAGTGTGTGATGCAATCAATGCATCACTATAGTCACAACAGATAGTCTATCTTGCCCTTTCACCTATCTCTCCACTGGTCTCCACTGAAACTGCCATGCACTGTAGTTAACCGATGTATTCTTCAGTTGATTAATGAGTTATTATTTAGTGAATTAATTAACTAATTAATTCACTCCACTCTCACTAGTGTATCATTCAGTTAGACTAGATACAACTAGCTCAATTGAGTCTAACTGAGTTAAACTAAATACAACTCCATAACTACTTCTTCCAATTGTGTCATAACTCTGCCACTTGAGTTCTAACTGAGTCCTCCATGCATTAGCTCCAGTAAACCCTTGGGAATTGCGTAATTCCCTCAGTCCACTGATGTGCCACATTTGTGCACTGAACTGAAGTGCTCCAAGAGAATAAGTTGATGTTTAGAGTCTGATTATTATTAAGAGCTAATAATAATCGACATGCATCTATTTTTAGATTGACGATCTATAAATAGACTTCGCCCAATATTCTAAAAATAGAATTTCATCTATTTTCCCAACTTGACCAACCATCCACAAATAGCATCCTACAACTTCTGTAATATGGTCATCATGTCTAAAAATAGACTTGCGCCAAAAATAACCTGTGGGCCCACTTAGTGAAGGCGACTCTTTTCACTAAGCTCATCATCTTGTTGAATCTCAACACTATCCACAACATAGCTCAAATTTTTGGGGTCTCCTACCAATGGAATTGGACTCATTTCAATTATATTGGTATGACATTCAGTGTTGGACAGTTGAAGACAGAGATTTGGAATCTCACCGTCGACAAAATGAAAAAGAAATTTCAACAATGGGGGTCCTCTTGGCTCAACTTGGTTGGGCGCATCATTCTTTTAAAATCTGTACTATCTTCCTTTTCTGTGTACCACTTTTCCCTTCTTCAAGCTCCCATCAATATTCAGCAAAAAATAGAAGCAATATTAAGACACTTCTTATGGCAAGGAGGGAAAAATGAGAAGAAGAAATTCAATTTGGTTAAATGGAGACAGGTAACACAAAATCATGCAAATGCAGGATTGGAAATTCGCATTCCTACGTTGTTGAATATTGCTTTTGGGGGAAAAATTGTATGGCGCCTTATAACGGGACAATAAACTTGGTGTAAGCAAGTGCTGGAGTCAAAATACCTCTCCACGTCAAGGAAAATTCTCTTAGAACATGTTATTCCTCACAGACCTTTCACTAAAATATGGGCTCTCTGCAAAAAATATATTCCTTTCATCATCAATAATATCTCCAAAGTCCCTCATGGAGGACGTAGTGTAAATATCTGGGAAGATAAAATTATGGGATAACCCCCTCTCTCAAACAACCCGAGTACTCTTTGCATTCAAAATTATCTCAGAAGTCAGGGGACCAATAATTTGGATCAAATTTCCAGCTGGGAGGTGAATACCAACTCATGGAAGGGTTGGACATTTCAAATCATGCCTACTCTCCTCGAAAATGATCAAAAAATTCTGAAAGGAATGCTCCATGCTGTTGCCCCTCTGAACAAATACTGTCAAGACAGCTTCAAATTGGATCCGTCTGGATCTTCTTACACAATTAAAGTTGGGTATGAGTCCCTTATCAAAGATCATTATCCCACTCCACCTTGGGCCATCTAGAAATCTAAAGCGCTTCCCAAAGTCAAAATTTCCACTTGGATCCTACTCAAAGGGAAGATAGTTACCTCTGAAAACTTAAAAAAAGAGGTATCAGCTGCAGTTCCAGATGTCCCCTCTGCCTTAAGGCCAAAGAGACTGCCTTCCATCTCTCTATTGGATGCCCCTTTTACTCGCAGTGTTGGCTTTCACTAACAGAATTCTCCCAGATTGACCTTGGTGCTATCAGCTCAATCTCAAATTTGATCATAAAATGGAAAAGACGTTATCCTTTGGGAAAAAAAGCAAGTCGGTAACCAAAAGAGTTTGGGATACTCTTCCCTATGGTTTTCCATGGAACATCTAGTTAATAAGGAACAAGGCTATTTTTCAAGATCAGAGACCCTACACAAGAAAAGTCCAGAGCAAGACCTGGAGTCTCACAATTGAGACAATTCTTTCCAAAAATAACAGCCATCTAAATTTTAGCAATCTGCAAGTTGAAGAAAGGAACTGTCTTGGTAGATCTCTTAACAATCCTCCGAATTTTATTAAAAATCCAGTCAATCGACTTCCCCACAATTAGCAGTGGAAGATTAGGCTCAAAGAGAAAGAGTTCATTGAGTGGCTTGATGGGCTAAAAATTCCAACGTTATTCTTTGATGGTGCTTATAATCAAACCCAGGTATTACAGGGGCAGGAGGATATATAACGGATGAACAAGGTTGCATCGTGGCCACCTATGAATGGGGTCTTGGTTGTCTGTCTAATAACAGAGCTGAAGCCTATGCATTGTTGAAAGGTCTCTATATTATTAAGACACTCAAAATGGAAAAAGTCGTGATATTTGATGATTCGGCAATCATCATAAACATCATGAAGAATTCTACGCAGATCCCCAATATAGCTCTCAGCAGGCTTATTGATAGATTTCGCAATTCTCCTTCTACGCCGACCCTTCAGCACTTCATTTTCTTCAACAGTATTTCCACCTCCATCATAACGTTGTTGCCTCTCTCCCTCAATCAAGCAGTCATGAGAAATGAAAATTTATTCCATTTTGTCGACCTCCAAGCTGAGATGGAGTAGATCAGAGGATAGTTGAAGCTATGGAACAAAAACATCAAGTGGAGATTTCTTTCCTCCGGCACCAGATGCAATCTTTTAAGGAGCAGTTGAGAAATTCCTGAAACCGATGTGCCCACATCGAAGAGTCAATGCAGATTCTGAAATATACACTTGACAAGAGATATGCGCCAAGCTCCATTTCAAACAATGTTGCCACGGTCAATCCGGGAGAAAATCAAGACAACACTGACACTTCCTATGGCCAGCCTATTAATATAGACTAATCCACATTCCTCCATCTTTCTCTTTAGATTATGTCTTTTAAAATTGCTCTTATTCTCTCTCAGCTTGTTAGTATATATCAGGATTCTGTCATGTAGTATAGTAGGAATAGTAGTCACAAAGGAGGCTCAGTATTTTGCCACTCAACCCCTCCATGGTACTCTTCTCCAAAACTCGAATGTAACAGGGAACTCTTTCCCCTCTTTTTTGAATATTAAGATCCAGTTAAATATATATATATACGTATGGTTTCAGGATATTAATATGGGTATGGCTTTTACTATTATTTCAAAATTCCAATTTTTTTAATTTTATTTTTGCACAATATTTCTATGCATTTGTTGTGAATATTATGCTTCCGTGAACAAGGAGCACCACACAAAAAATATTTCAAATCTTTTCATTATATTGAAGTATAGAAATATATGTATCAATAATTGCTTATTGTATCTCAAAAATTCTTGCAGACAACATCAATGACATAAGGAGCTATGCCACAAAATTGCTTCTTCAAACTAGAGTAAAAAATATGATAGTGGGCACCATGATGCTTGGAGATCGGTTTAATCGAGTAAGTGCCTCATT
This sequence comes from Pinus albicaulis, assembly GCA_034641835.2. Classification (NCBI taxonomy): domain Eukaryota; kingdom Viridiplantae; phylum Streptophyta; class Pinopsida; order Pinales; family Pinaceae; genus Pinus; species Pinus albicaulis. The sequence continues at coordinate 689,953,645 of CM076581.1, forward strand.
TCTTACTTTTTAAAGATAATGAAACATTTTTGGATTTCACTATAGTCATCTCAACCAATATTTCAATCCTTTTGCAAAGTACTACTGTATATAAATGACATATTTATCCAACAAAATTTTCGCAAAGACGCGAACATAAATTTTCTTAATGACACACCTCACCTAGTCATCTTGATCATAGATCTTTTCACAAGTACTTTCACAACATTCATTGATACAACAATTCTATTTATAATCTGATTTGTGCTCATCTTCGCAACAACTTACAGATAAAAATTCATTTCTCCCAAGTGTTAGTGATACTTTTAGCTAATAGATAACTCATAATTTATGTGTTTAGAATTTCTTTCATGCCATTTTAAAAAACCCCAAAGAAATTGAATTCCTCTGCTATGTACCTTATGCCTGCAAGGATTGGAATTGTTCTGTGACATTTATGTTATTGTAACCTCCTGCTACGTTCTTTAGGAGATATATAAAAACTCAAATTTTAATTGTATTTCATTGTCTGTATATTTTTCTTTATTATTGTCATCCACATTTCCCACTCCTCCTATAGGCATTACTTTTCACCTCTTCGTGCAGTTTCTAGTTTTACTGTTTTTTTGTTGCCTCAACGAGTTTCAAATTATTCTCTCCTTTATGTTATGTTAAGTAATGATTTATTTATTTATTTCCCTATACTTATTTTTCTGACCTATTCGAAACCATTTAAAAATCTTAATTTTATATTACACCGAAAGGCATTTTCTCTACGGGGTCCAAGTGAGCAAACATTGTTCACCTCAGCCAATCACAGGACGTTATTTTTGTCTTCCTTTATCGAGTTAAATCTTGACACGTGGACCTATTACTTATACCTCTGTTGGCCTTAGATGCTCGTAGTCAGAAACACATTGAAACAAAAGTCAACAACCATGACAGGTTGCAGATCACTACCATGTGGCACTCCTTGGTTGATGAGCTCTTTAATCGTACCAACGAGGAATAGGTATCCATCATTGTCGAGGTAACCCATTCAAACCGCGTATACAGACCTCACTTCCCCGAATTGAACAATGCAATGGTTAATTCCTGCCCACCTAATTTTATTGGCTTCTGGATTGTTGCAATAACCATCAATAGAATTCAAACCCCATATACAGACCTCACTTCCCCAAATTGATCAATGAAATAATCAATTACAGCCCACCCAATTTTATTGGATTCTGGATTGTTGTGATAACCATCAATATCATTCAAACCCCGTATACAGACCTCACTCCCCCAAATTGAAAAACGCAATGGTTAATTCCTGCCCTACCGTAGATTGGTGGTTCCAGACGCGTGAATAAAGAGTGCTTTTTCAGTCTTGATTGCAAAAGTGAGTATGAAATTATTTAGAACTACAAAGTGCTTCAAGATGTTCTCAAATAACTCAAGATATCAAAGCATATTGAAGTGAATGAACTTGGAAAAGGGAGACCTCTTGATAATCTGGAATTCATGCAATGGATGAAAATGATATTGTGATTCGTTCAAAGACAGATTATGAACAATTATAAAGCATTAGAAAGGAGAGAAGCCTGTAAATGGGGAAAGTGGGCGAACTAGAAAGAGGCTCTCGTTGCCACTACCATGTGACATGATCCTCTTGTTGTAAATGTAGGGCATAAAGAGGAAAGATCTGTAGTCCCAAACAATACATCAGGGAGCACTGGTTTTGTACAAAATTTTTCCACAACAACTACAGCTACTCGATCAGTATCGGTCAACAATATTCCACCTGTTGCTTCAACCCTAATTCAGTCGCTCAACATGTATATCACCTACTTCAGATTGTTATTGGATAGCTTGGAGAAGGAAAGGGACTTCTCCTTTGAAAATTTGAGAGACGTAGAAATAATCTATCAAAACCTAGATGTGGCGCATTTTCCAGTAGTTGATGCAGTTCAAAGCATTTTGTATGCTACATAAGATTGTCTTGTAGTAATCGTTGATGCCAAAGCAGCAATAGGCCAACAGACCTCGAGCCTGTCGTAGTCCCATGATATATCCAAGAGGGAGGCTCATAAGTGAAAATTTTTAATGACACCTGAAATGGAAGATGTCACAAATGCCACACTTTCCCTAAAGCAATGAATAGAACCACTTCAAGATTTCAACATTTAAGATGTTAATTTGTTACTATGTGGCTGCGGGACTTTTTTGAGAAGTTCGATATCTTATTGATAGTGAAATTCAATGGTCCAAATTGTAGGTTTTAACCCTGAACAGAAATTATCTACACATGAATCTTATAATATAAAATAAACAATAGCGAGAGCATAAAACATAAAACTGATAAACACAGAGATTTTCCCCTGGATCCCTAATCAGGACGACCAGCTTGATTTTTCATTATATTCCTTTTAGTGTTACAACACATATATATACATGTTGAAGCATACATAAACCCCAATCCATTAACCCTGGATTAGAACATAACCGTAGTTCCCTTGACTGGATCTACAAAATACCAAGGGTCGAAAACCATCGTACCCCAAAACCATGTGCAAACGCATGCACAAAACATGGGCGGGTCCACCTATGAGTGGGTCCGCACACCAAAAAAAAAAATTTCGGGGCGCTGCCCCGGACCCCAACAGTGGGGGCTGCCTCCCCCCTTGTGACCCCCTTGCTGCGCCCAGCACAACATACAACACGTGGGGCTAGTCGTGGAAAGAACATAACACATACCCAACATTCTCCCACTTGTTGTTTTCTTTCCACAGGGGGCCACAGGAGAGCTTAGTCATTGGGCCAATTCTTCAACACCCATTGTTTCTCTACACCAAGAGAACTTTTGAGTGCTCACAGACTTCGTCAATGCATCTACAGCATTCTTCAAAGTGTCCACCTTTACTAGCAACACCCTTTTAGCCTCAACCATATCTCTAACAAAGTGATATTGAACATCAATATGCTTTGTCTTTGAATGGTAAGCAGGGTTCTTAGCCAAGAAAATTTCACTTTGGCTATCACAATCTATCCTTATAGCTTGTTGTACCAACCCCATACTTGAACACAATCTCTGCAACCAAACTGCTTCCTTGCTTGCATGAGTGGCTGCTATGTATTCTGCCTCTGTAGTTGAAAGAGCCACTGCAGACTGTCTTTTACTCATCCAACTGACTGCGCCTCCAAATAGGCTAAACACATACCCACTTGTAGATCTTCTTTGGTCCAGATCTCCAGCCCAGTCTGCATCAACAAAACCATGAATTTCCAACATTCTTTCCAATCTTGGTCTTCCTTGGTAGCACAAGCCATAATCACTAGTGCCACGTAAATATCTGAAAACCCGCTTCACTACTGTCCAGTGCTCCTTTCCTGGGTTTGACATAAACCTGCTCAATACTCCCAGTGAATGTGCAATGTCTGGTCTAGTACAGACCATTGCATACATCAGGCTACCCATTGCGCTTGCATATGGAACAGGCGACATATACTCCTCTACTTCGTGTGTCTTGGGACATTGTTCAGCAGATAGCTTTACACCTACAGGAATAGGAACATTCACTGGTTTACTATCCTGCATATTGAACCTCTGCAATATAGTTTCGACATACTTCCTCTGGTTTAACCAGAGCTTCCTCTTTGCCCAATCTCTCTTAATTTCCATGCCCAAAATATAGTTTGCAGCACCAAGATCCTTCATGTCGAATTTGGAGAACAGTTGGGTCTTCAAATCTTGGATAATTTCTTTGTCATTTCAAATCAACAACATATCATCCACATACAAGACCAAATAAATAACACGGTCACCAATTAATTTAAAATAAACACAGTGATCCTCCTTGCTTCTCGTGAAGCCAAGTCCCCGTATATAGGTATCAAATTTCTGATACCACATCCTTGGTGACTGTTTTAACCCATACAGAGACTTCTTCAACCTGCACACCAGTTCTTTCTTACCCTTCACCATAAAGCCTTCAGGTTGCTTCATGTAGATCTACTCCTCTAGATCCCCGTGAAGAAATGTTGTCTTCACATCCATCTGTTCTATCTCAAAATCAAATGCAGCAGCAACAGATAAAAGTAATCTAATAGAAGTAACTTTGGCAACAGGAGAAAAAATATCACCAAAATCAATTCCCCGCACCTGGGAATAACCTTTCGCTACCAACCGAGCTTTGTATTTCTCCACCTTGCCTTCTACATTCATCTTCTTCTTAAACACCCATTTGCTCCCAATGGGCTTCCTTCCAGCCGGCAACTCCACCAGATCCCATGCATCGTTTTTGTGCAAGGATGCCATTTCATCAACCATGGCCTCCTTCCAAATTTTTCCATCCTCTGAATCTACTGCCTCCCTGACAGTTCTGGGTTCATCATCAGTTATAGTTAAGGCAAAACTTGAACAGAAAGCAGATGGACTATACCTTTCTAGTTTCCTTCTTTCCCGAACTGATCTTCTCAAAGTTGGAGTTTGTGGCTCTTCATCTTCTGAGTCTTCTTCTGTTGTAGAGTCTGATTCATCCTCCTTTAGCTCAAACTCTATCTTCTCGGGTTCCTTTGGTAGGACTTCATGTTTAACAACATCTTTCACTTCTCTAAACACCACATCTCGGCTATACACAACCTTCCTTGTTTCTGGGTTCCAAAGCTTGTAACCCTTTAAACCATCCTTATACCCAATAAAGATGCACCTTTCAGATTTATTATCCAACTTGGTCCTTTTCTCCTTCGGAACATGTACATATGCATCACATCCAAATACCCTTATATGTGAAAGAGAGGGTTTCTTACCAGTCCATACCTCATGTGGGGTCTTATCCTCCAACGCTGATGAAGGTGATCTGTTAACTAAGTAACATGCAATCTCCACTGCCTCTGCCCAAAATTCTTGTCCTAACCCGGTACCACTAAGCATGCTTCTTGCCTTTTCCATCAGTGTTCTGTTCATTCTTTCTACAACTCCATTTTGCTGAGGTGTGTATGGAGTAGTCTTCTGCCGTGCTATACTACACTTCTTACAGAACTCTTCAAATTCCTTCTTGCAGAACTCCCCACCATTATCTGTCCTCAGCGCCTTTATCTTCTTCTCTGTCTGATTTTCCACCAGAGCCTTAAATTCTTTAAATTTGTCAAAGACTTCAGATTTATTCCTCAAGAAATATATCCATGTGTTCCTTGAGAAGTCATCTATGAATGAAACATAGTACACAGATTTTCCCAGTGATGGAACTGACACAGGTCCAAACACATCACTGTGCACAAGTTCTAATATCTTGTTCGCCCTCTTAGCACCAAAAGGAAAACTCACCCGATTCTGCTTCCCATATACACAATGTTCACAAAAATCGAAATCTAGAGAGCAATTAGACATACCTTCTACCATACCATTTCTATGTAGTATCCGAAGGCCCTTCTCTCCAATATGTCCAAGCCTTTGATGCCATAGCATGGTCTTTTCTCCAGAGACAGCTAGGCTTTCCGCTCCTCTTTCAGGAACCACAGAACTGTTACACCCATCAATAATAGTGCTACCTTGTAGCTTGTACAGAGTTCCAATCCGAACTCCCCGCATTAATACTAGTGCTCCCCGAACCATCTTGCAGGCATCTTTCTCGAACACTGTTTTTACACCTGCATCATCCATCTTGCTTACAAAAATCAGATTTCTAGCCAATGCAGGAATATGTATAACACCAGGAAGTGTTCTAATCCTTCCACCTTGCATCTTCAGCTTGACCTTTCCACGTCCGACGATTCTAGCCTTCCTATTATCCCCTAGGAAGACATCACCACCATCATATTTCTCATACTCGTAGAACCACTCCCTATGGGGAGTGAAGTGAAAGGATGCACCTGAGTCAATCAACCATGACTCATGATCTACATGTGTACTTGAGGAAGAAGCCAAATACACATCCCCACCTTCATCCGAGGTGGTTTTTGCCTCTGCAGAAGGAGCATCATCAGATCCCTTTCCTTTCTCGGGAGCTTTAGATCTGCAGTCCTTTTTGTAGTGCCCTTCCTTTCCGCATTTCTAGCACACCTTTACAAACTTTCCAGGAGATTTAGATCTCCCTCTAGATTTAGATCTCCCACTCGAAACCTTATTCTTGTTTCTATTTTGGGACCTTCCTCGTACATATAAGGCATCTCCATTTTGACCCTCCATATTTCTCCGTCTCATTTCCTCCGACAGCAAGGCTGAGACAATGTCATCAAAATTCAAGGTAGTTGTATTGCTACCTATTGCAATAACCAGACTATCCCACGAGTCTGGTAGAGAACACAACAAACTGATGCACTTATCTTCATCCGAGATTTTAATATCAACAGATGACAGCTGACTTACCACAGTATTGAAGGCGTTCAGATGCTCTGTCACCGAGTCTCCATCCTTCATCCTCAGGTTATACAACTTTTTTCGTAGGAACAATTTATTCACTAGAGACTTAGATTGGTACAAAGTCCCTAGCTTTTCCCACAAGTTCTTCGCCGTAGCTTCCCCAGATACATTCAACAATACTGAATCTGAGACACACAACCGTATTGTGCTCTTAGCCTTCCAATCCAGTTTCTTCCAGTCTTCATCTGACATTTCCGTTGGTTTAGTACCTGGATCTACCGCGATCCACTGATCTTTATCCACCAGCAGATCCTCCATCTTGAGCTTCCACAACTCAAAACTCTGACCATTAAATTTCTCGATCTCTATCTTTCCGCCGCTTGCCATCTTCTCTCACCGCAAGAATCGATCCCGCAGATCTCCCACTGAACAGGGTCTACCTCAGGCCCGAACTAAAAACCCTCAGCAGCAAAGGCGTCCCCTTGAAGCCGAAACAGCTCTGATACCAAATGTAGGTTTTAACCCTGAACAGAAATTATCTACACACAAACCTTATAACAAAAAATAAACAATAGCGAGAGCATAAAACATAAAATTGATAAACACAGAGATGGGTGGGTCCACACACCAAAACAATTTTTGCCGGGGCACTGCCCCGGACCCCAACAGTGGGGGTTGCCTCCCCCGGCTGCGCCCGGCACAACGTACAACACGTGGGGCTAGTCGTGGAAAGAATATAACACATACCCAACACAAATGGGGGCCACATCTTGTTGCAACCATTGGACTCTTCCCAACAAGATTTCTGCAGACTTTGATGTTGGAGAAACACTGAATTATATTTTTTCTTGTAGTGAAAACTACATTGGAGTCCGTGCATGTTTTTCCTGTTAATGTTTTGAATGTATTTTTGCAAGAAACATGAATATATGATGATATAATTTCGACAAAAAAAATATAAATTCAATAAATTATGCCATGAGGCTTTCGTAAAATGCAACAAAGTTGCTCCATATGCTTCTATTTCCTACAATAAATAAACGACACTACATGACTAGCAACAACGTAAATAAATTTCATTTTTTTCCTCCAAATAGATAATCATATTACACCTTTTCGTTTTACAAATCCATAGAATTACAGTGTACGAGCAGTAAGAAAGACGCACTGATTACATGACTTCGTAGTAGCAAAAGAAGAATTTTCTAAGTACAAATATCTTAATGATTTTTTGTGCATTTACAAGATGCAAAGTTATAACATATCCGATCTGTAAAGTTATTGCAAAAAGACTTAAAAAAAATGATCGTTTACCTTAAGCTACGGAGCTTATGGAGTGGAAACGATTTCAATACTAGAATTCCCTGTTACGGCTCATTCTATCATGGAGTAAAAATCATTTCCATGTTAGAGTTCCATGTTGCTGTGTGCTCTTTCTCTCTGCCTTATCATTTCCATTTCAGCATTGCAACACTTGCTTCCTTCGTTTCATAATCATCTTTCTTTTATTTGTACGCTGCCAGAAAAAAAGTATGCCCAGGAGAGAGTAGGTATGAGCGTCGAGTGGAAACGCCAGATGGGCCTCATGCAAGGGCCTCCCTTGCATGGATTCATATGCATTTTATTTTTTATTTATTGGCATGTGTAATCTACATGTCACCAATGGAAAACTGCATAGGTTCTATGCCACCAACACAGATCTCCAGAAGTCAGTAATAAAAAAAGACGGAAAGGTAAATTAATTAGGAAACTTTTAGGAATTTAGATATGAAGTTTTCAAGGAGACTATTCATTTAAAATATACGTGAAAATATTAATACTTATTTTATTAGTTGAAACTATTGCAGAGGATTATGTAGGCAATTCAAACTCTTTTAGGATCCATAACATTCGTTATGTGTGAGGTTTATATATTTAGGATGGAGTAACCAAATGCATGAGCTAAACATATTTGGGCATACTTTTTCACTGTTCCTGAACTCACATGTTTCATTCATAATTGATATCCATATAGTATTTTAGAATCTATTATGTAAATAATCTTCCACTTAGGTTCCACAAATTTCTATTTGGCATACACAATATTTCTTTATGAAGTACCATCAATATAGGATATGTTTGTGTAATTATTCATGTGTAGACAAGGTTGACTATTTATTTTTCGTTATTTTTTATAGACTGTGACATGGTTTTCTTTTTATTGCGGCAGGGATAACGAAGATGGACAAAATGCATTTGTGTCATCTACGTCTATAAAAGAGTTGGATTTTCCTTACAAATAGTATGGAACATATCAAAACTTCCTTCGGTCTAAACAACTAATGTTTACCTTACTAATATAAATTAAAATTATTATTACTATCAAGTTGATTAGGAGACTTTACCTGCACTTATTATACATGTCCTATTGTTTTTTCTATCACCCTTTCTTTAATTGAATTAGTAACCAACTCCCTCTTCTAATTTGTTTAATCGAATCATTATATCTACTAAAGTTAAGAATATTTACTCACTAGTTTCATAGTGAAAAAATACTATAACTAGTATTTGCACGGCGCGGCGGTGCAAAGGGAACGCCGAAGGCGTGCCAAAACCGCAGCGACTCCCGGCGATTGGATAGCAACATGGACAGAGTTGAGAGCAGCAGGGATGGATGGTCGCCAAGTGTCAATTGCAGACAGGCGGTATGGCTGATACGTGAGCTGGGTGATTGGCCGGGGATGAAGGTTTCCCGTGCCAGCTCATAATAGGGACACCTTTGCGTAATTATTTTTTGGGGTTTTAGGTTCAGTTTAAAAAAAAAAAAAAAAAAAAAAAAAAAAAAAAAAAAACTAATTAAAGTGTAAAATATAAATTTATCATGCGTTCATATAAGGATTAATTTCTCTTGAGAATGCTTTGGGTGACCAATTTCTTTTGTGATGCATTTATATGTAATATTGAGAGTATAATATTTTGTAATGTTTTTTTTTTTAGAAATGTCACATGTTTTTTTTAAATAAAATTAAAATATTGGCTATATTAAGAATAAAAAATTGAATATACATATTTGTTTAATTTTAGTTAGAAGCATTATAAGAAATCTCGCTTTCACTTTGCTTGCTTGGTGTACAAATTATACAACAAGCATGTATATCTTGGATTTACCCGATCTAACACTGTATTAAAGTTAAATACTGAATCACTTCTACAAATCTTTTGTCGAATTAAAAACACAATCGCTAATCACATGAACATGAAGAAAGAGCAATCACACACAACAAATATAATTTCTCGGGGAAAGCTTACAGCTAAAAACCCCACTATATTATATTGTATATTAAGCATGGATCATGAAACAATTACATACAAAACTCTTCTCACAAGAGTCCTCAGTACATCAGCTAATTGTCTCACAATGTCATATGCAAAACTGACCAACACATAGCCAATTCTCAGACTCCAAACAGCCTGCCTTGCTTGCGCAATCCCTTATGGTAAAGTTCCCTAAAGATAGGAATTCTTGCCTGCCTTGACTGCGCAAGTATCATGGGCACTCCAATGGGTGTTTGCCTGCATGTGTACAAGCAGATAATCCTACAACTGATAGTCAACCTCCCTTTCACCTAGAACTCAATTCGGTCTCCACTGGATCTGACATGCATGCAGCTAATAATAGTAAATCCTCAGTTGCATGTGATATCACTGATAGTGAATTAATTAATATTTAATTCACTAGATCTCTCACTACTGTATCTTTAGTTACAACTAGCACAACTGATTTTAACTCACTTAACTAAGTTAAATTTTTTACAACTTGCACCAACTCATGCACCATTGCACTTTGAACTCTGTTACAACTAGAATTACTCTGCATGTCCCACCAACCAACCTCTAACTCGAAATCCACTAGCTAACTAAATTTATCACTTTTATTTAACTCATTCAAGTCCACATTGATGATAGATTACAGTTTAATGTCCATCTAAATTAAGGGATAATAAAAATAGACATGCACCCAAAAATAGCACTATGGGCCCCACCCTAGTTTGGGTGCTTAATACAACCAGGTGTTAAATGCAACTAGGTGCTTAATGCACTAGGTGTGGGTGCTTAATCTTCTTGTTGAATCTCAACACTCCCTCTCAACAAGAAAGGGATTATCATTCACCCCGATCTTGTCTCTATGGTATTCGAATTTGCTCCTGATGAGCGCCTTCATCAGAATATCTGCATCCTGATCTTCTATGGGAATGTACTTAAGGATCGTGATACTCCTCTACACACAATCTCTGAGATGATGGTACCAGATATCTATATGCTTGGACCTATCATGAAACACACGATTAATCAAGAGTTTAATGAAACTCTGATTATCACAATGAATCACTGTCGGATCCATCTAAGAACCAAATAAACCAACCAAGATCTTTCTCATCTAGATAGCCTCACATGCATCTTGTCTTGCTTCCACGTATTATGCTTCCGCTGAATTGAGTGCCATGGATCGTTGTTTCTTGCTGTACCAGAAAACTATTGTCGATCCAATGCTAAAGATCCCCCCTAGTGTGCTCTTTCTATCTGATGGACTTCTAGCCCAATTTGCATCCGTGAAGCCATGCAACTTCACTTCATCCGTCCTTCTGTACCATAAACCATACTCTGATGTGCCCCTAAGGTATCTCAGGACATGCTTCCACGCATTCCAAAAGATCATGGTAGGCTTAACCATGTCTTGACTCAGCTGGTTAACTGCGTATCAAATGTTTGGTATTGTGTTCACTAGATACATTAGCAAACCCACTAACTGTCGATAGACAGTAGCATCCACTACCTCTCCAGAAGTAGAGTCCTCTTTCCTCCAATTTCCTACAAGAGTAGTATCCATGGGTTTGCAACTCTCCATGTTAAACTTACCAAGTATCTCCTTTGCATGCTTGTCTTGAGACACAAAAATTTCACCATCCCACTGCCATATTTCCAATCCAAGGAAATAACGAAGGAGGCCCATACCATTCATTTCAAACTCCCTTGCAAGATCCCCCTTGCATGAGTGTATCCGTTGCTCATCACCAGTCAAAATTAGATCATCAACATAAAGAATAATGATCAGTAGCTTACCCTCAACCACAATCTGGTACAGGTTTGCATCTGCTTCACTTTTGGTGAAGCCCAGTCTAGTGAAATAGTTGTCTATCCGAGTGTATCAAGCACGGGGTGCTTGCTTCAGCCCATACAGTGCTCTTTTGAGCCTGCACACATGTGACTCACTGTTGAAGATTTCAAAACCTTCAGGCTTCTCTATGTACAAATCTTCCTCAATGATTCCATTGAGAAACGCAGTTTTCACATCCATCTTATGAATGCACCAGCCCATCTGCGTTGAGAGTGCAAGGATGGATCTTATGGAAGAGTACCTTGCGATAGGCACAAAAGTCTCATCATAATATATCCCCTCGATCTGTGAAAAGCCCCGGGCCACAGATCTGGCCTTGTATTTATCCACACTCCCATCATCAGTTTGCTTTACCTTGTAGATCCATCTCGAACCTACCACTGATTTGTCAACCAGTTTTGGGACTATCTCCCATGCATTGTTCTTGATAATGGAGTCATACTCCTCCACCATTGCATCAACCAAAGTAGGTTCTTGCACTTCTTCATGAAAGGAATATGGTTCAATCATAATACATAAGATCCATGTATCCAATAAATCGGTCAGGAGACTGTCTCTGTCTGCGCTATGAAGTAGGGGCTCCTACATTCTATGCAGCATCAAGTCTCAGCCTATCAGCTTTCATGGTGTGCCTTCTGCCATTTCTGATGGATGGCTCTGCATGAGTGAATTCCTCCACTCCATGAACATCCTCATGTGGCTTATCCACATCTTGAGACGTATCCTTGGGAACCAGCAGTTCCTCCTTTGCATGCAAGTCCAGTTCCCTCTTAAGGGACAACCGCATGGCTTTCCCCTCATCAAATTTTATATCCCGTCGCACAAAAATCATTTTGTTTTTTGGAAAATACACATGATTTTTGTGTACCCCACAAAAATCCCAACTTCAGCAGTCGGTTCCAGATTCTTCCTAGCGTCCTTGGTCACATGCACATAAACATATGAGCCAAAAATCTTAGTGAGTGAAACATCAAGTTTCTTACCAGTGAAAGCCTCTTAAGGTGTGCTCATGCCAAGTACTCTATGAGGACAATGGTTTTGCACATAAACCGCAGTGTTGCATGCTTCCATCCACAAATGCATTGGTAGGCCCTGATCATGCAACATCGCTCATGTTGCACCCACAATCATTCTGTTCTACCTCTCCGCGACCCCATTCTGTTGTGGGTTATGAGGCACTATGAGTTCTTTTCGAATTCCTTCTTTGTTGCAGAAGTTCTTGAATTCGTTAGAGACGTATTATCCACCATTATTGCTACTAAGAGCTTTCACTTTCATCCTTGACTCTTTCTCCACCAATGCCTTAAACTCACAGAACTTAGAGAATGTTTGATATTTCTTCTGCATGAAGAAGATCCAGCATTTACGAGAAAAGTCATCAACAACTATTACATAGTACTTATGTTTTGCTATTGAAGCAACCAAGAATGGTCCACACACATCTGTGTGAACTCTCTCAAGGATCCCTGAAGCTTGGTTCTCCTTCTCGTGAAAGGTGGGCTTTAGATACTTCCTTATGGTGCAACCCTTGCACTGATCTAACTGAGTAAGTGTTCCCATATGAAGTTCAGTAGAAATTTGTTGGATGACTTTCAAGGCTCCATGATGAAGATGGCCCAATTGCATGTGCCATAATTCACCCTCATCCCAGCTCATCACTTTTTCTGCATTTCCCATCATGGAAGCGAAGCCATCTACCTCCAGCGTGTAGATATTCTTAACTCGAATCCCTATCCTCTTGGCTTGACCCGTTGTTTTATGTCGCAGGAAAGCTTTTCCATCACTAAAAACAATGTCATAGCCTCTGTCCTCCAACATTACGACTGAGACCAAATTTTTCTTCAAACCTGGTACATGCATCACATATTTTAATTGAAATTATTTACCTAACTCCCTCTAAAATATAATGGTACCATACCAATCCCGGTAGCATTGTACCATCCATCATCACCCATCTCAATATTCATCTGGAGAAATTTCTCCTCCAAGTCACTAAAAAGTTCCTTATCTCCCATCATGTGAAAGTAAGTGTCACTATCCAAATACCACACAAATCCCAATGCACTTGACACTATGCATGCGATCAAGGAGAAGTCAAGCTCAAATTGTGAGGCAAGGGCCTCACCAGCTGTAGATCCAGCAACCTTCTTGTTCTTCTTCTTTTATGGACAGTTAGTATTGAAATACCCATGTTCGTGACAGTGAAAACACTTCACCTTGGACATGTCCTACTTCTTGCCTTTGGACTCGGATTTTGAAGGGAATTTCTTCCCCTTCCCCTTCCCCTTCCTTGCCTTGTCAGCCAAAGCAAAATCCTCTTCATCCTCATTCTTAGATGAAGATCCATCTTTGGTGTTCCGTCTGAACTCCTCCTGCACCAAATCTGACCACAGTCGTTCCCAATCTGGCAATTTTTCCCTTCCATTGACAGAGTCTTGATAACTATGCCAACTCTTAGGAAGTCCAAGGAGAGCCAAGCTCACCAAATCATCATCAGCAACTGTTATTCCCACACTCCCCAGTTCATCCCGAAATTGGACAAACTTCGTGAGATGTTTTGGAATGGTGTCGCCCTTTTCCATCTTGATCTTCCGAGTTTCTCTTTGAGCGCCAATTTCCTATGGTCGTTGCTGCTTTGGCATAGATTTGTCAAAGCCTTCCACATAGCATATGGTGTAGCTTTCACATGGAGGCTTGAGATAATGTAGTCTCGTACTCCCTCCAACAGGATCCTACTCGCCTTTGCCACTTTCTTTTGCCATGCATCAAGATTGGCAGCGTCTGGCTTATGAACAACTTTGTCAATGAATTCCTTCAATCCATTGTCTTCGAGTACTGCCTCCATCCTGTCCTTCTAAGAAATTTAGTTCGAGCTACCCTCAAGTGCATACTCTAACCTCAAACCATTGAAAGCCATTTTGATCTTGAATCAGCTGTAGCACCAAGAAATTCTTTCTGCAAATTCGAATTCTATCTAGTCACAAACTCAGCTCCTGCTTCACTTCTGCAATTTCCTGTGTTCTGATACCATGTAGAAATTATACAACAAGCATGTATATATTGGATTCACCTGATATAACAATGTACTAAAGTTAAATACTGAATCGCTTCTACAAATATTTTGCGGAATTAAAAACACAATTGCTAATCACATGAACATGAAGAAACATCAATCACACACAACACATATAATTTCCCGGGGAAAGCTTACAGCTAAAAACCTCACTATCTTCTATTGTATAGTAAGCATGGATCATGAAACAATTACATACAAAACTCTTCTCACAAGATCCCTCATTACATCAGCTAATTGTCTCACACTGTCATATGCAAAACTGACAAACACATAGACAATTCTCAGCCTCCAGACAGCCTACCTTGCTTGCGCAATCGCTGATGGTAAAGATCCCTAAAAGATAGGAATTCTTGCCTGCCTTGTTGCGCAAGTATCATGGGCACTCTAATGGGTGTTTGCCTACATGTGTGCAAGAAGATAATCCTACAATTGATAGTCGACCTCCCTTTCACCTAGAACTCAACTGGGTCTCCACTGGATTTGACATGCATGCAGCTAATAATAGTAAATCCTCAGTTGCATGTGAGATCACTGATTGTGAATTAATTAATATTTAATTCACTAGATCTCTCACTAGTGTATCTTCAGTTACAACTAGCACAACTGAGTTTAACTCACGTAACTAAGTTAAATTGTTTACAACTTGCACCAAATCATGCACCACTGAACTTCGAACTCTGTTACAACTAGAATTACTCTGCATGTCCCACCAACCAACCTCTAACTCAAAATCCACTAGCTAACTGAATTTATCACTTTCAGTTAACTCATTCAAGTCCGCATTGAGAATAGATTACAGTTTTATGTCCATCTAAATTAAGGGATAATAAAAATAGACATGAACCCAAAAATAGCATTGTGGGCCCCACCCTAGTCTGGGTGCTTAATGAAGCCAGGTACTTAATGCACTAGGTGTGGATGTTGAATCTCAACACTTGGTTTGTTGTTGAAAATTTAACAACCCAATATGAAAGAAGTAGACGTATAATAATATTTCACTCTCACACTTAGTCATAAATAAAATATTTCAATATTCATATTATGTAACCTAATTTTGATTGCCTTTGGTAGAGATGTTATAATGTAGTGTCCATTTACACATGGTCAAATTACAAAATAAAATAAAATAATTAAAAATTATAATTATCAAAAAAACATCTCTACTTGGTCAAATTACATTTAAATCCTTGTTAACTTTGTATCTACCAAGGGCCAAGAGGGATCAAATTTCTTGAGATGCAAACTTTTTTAGAGTGAAAAAAAAAAAAAAATGATCCCTCTCGATACTTGGTAGATCCATAATTAAGATGAATCTAGAGTGGTTCATATTTAATTATGCTCTCGTCCTTTTGAAACAAAAATCTATAAATTCACTATAATTAACTATTGCATATTTAATAATATAAAATATAAAGCAAAATTTAAATAAAATATAATTTTAAAAATTAACAAAAATAAATGTAAATAGAATTTAATAAACTATAATTCATAATAATAATAAAATAAAATTTTGATTAAAACTCTATAATTTTATTATAATCATTTTATTTATTTATTATTATTAATATATATAACTGATAAAATTTAAAATAATAAATAGTGTTTATAATTAATAGACAAAATAAAATAAAATAAAATTAATAATAATATTTATAATTAGAGAAAGTAATTATTTATTATTATTATTATTGATATAAATCTTTTTGAAGATTAATTGGCAATCACTATATTATAAAATGTCTCGTGTATTCGTCTACTTTCAAACCTCCCACACCTCTCATTGTATTTCATTGTCAATATATTTTATTTAATTATTACCCTCTACATTCCTCCCACTACTATCAACATTCCTTTACACCTCTCAATACAATTTCAAAAGCATAATTTGATTTGCAACTATTTCAATCTTTATCAATCACAAATACGAGGTCAAAGGTCAATATGAGAATGATATCATCTTGGATTTTAGATCACATGAGAAACACATACATTTCTTAGAAACAAATCAATAATACACTTGGAGTGCTTCATTTGATGTCATTACTTTATGCGTGAGACACTCCATATCAACCAAGTCACTCAGTTCTTCCCGAGAATGTCAATGCTCTTTCTTCTTTACCATTTTTACTTTAAGGTTTTCACATCGTCTCGAATCCAACAAAGCTTCATCCAAATGTGAATGTTATTTAATTTTAAGTTATTTAATTTAATTTCGGAAATGACTCTTAGATAATATTTACAAATATTTTAAACTCTAGTTTATTTTTTTTAATTGAAAACATATTTAAATGTTTTTAGTTAGTAATGTTATTTTTTATATCTGTGTCATACTATGACTAAAATGTGGAGTTTGAGGTATTGATTTTGCAATAATTAGGGTTTTTTTAATTGTTGCCACGACACTTTTGTCTAGTGATAATGATTGCAACATTCAAATTTTATTCAATTTTAGGGATAGATCTACATTAAGTTGTATTTGTGGTTTGTCTTCTTGATTTTTCCTTGCGACTTTGATATGAGATTTTCATTCTTTGGCTAGGGCTGCCTTGAGCCACCTTTGCCTTGTTCTTTTATAGCGAGGGATTTGTGTGCTTGTGCATGGATCAATTTTTCACAAGTTCTTCAATGGGTGGTCCTCCATCCTTTGAAGTGAAAGCCCATCAGTTTCTTCCCAAAGGGTCCTATTTAAGTGGCCAAACATGTCCTAACAAAAACAAGCTTGCAAAAAGGTGGAAGCCATCCCTAATCTGAATTAGGATGCTCTAATGTAAAAAGGAATATCACAATGCTGAAAGAGAAAGGTTTTTTTGGTAAGTTTATAGGTTTTTAGCCAAGTCCAAACTCTATTCGAAAATGGATCTCTACAATTGGGGGGATCATAAAAGCCATCCCTAATCTGAATTAGGATGCTCTAATGTAAAAAGGAATATCACAATGCTGAAAGAGAAAGGTTTTTTTGGTTAGTTTATAGGTTTTTAGCCAAGTCCAAACTCTATTCGAAAATGGATCTCTACAATTGGGGGGATCATAAACCTATTGCTACTCTTTATTATGGAAAAAGGTTTTATCCTTTTTTTTAAACAAAGCAAACAGAGACTTAATCTTCTGGTTTGCCCCTACTTCATGGGCTCTAGGGGAATGCTTCTTTCCCATCGAACTCTTGAATTTCATTTCGACATGGATATTTCTTCTTCACATGTTTGGGTCAAAATGCTTTTCCTCCTTGTCATTTTATGGGGTAATGGTCTTTTCAAAGCTATTGGAGATAAGTTATGGTGTTATAATACACGTATCGAGCTTGAGGGTCATATTTTTAGATGTGTTAGGATTTGTGTGGAAACAAATTTTGAAAAGGGATTGCCTAAGGTGATTGAACTCGATGTTGAAGGTTGGAGTTGTCTTTGGACCCCTGATTATGAGTGAATTCCTTTCAAATGCAACTCTTGTCATGAATGTGGGAACTTTACCAAAAGTTGTCCTAATGCTTATATAACTCAACTACTTCTTAAGCCAACTCCAACTCTTCAAAATAATGATGAGAAAGGATCATTTATAAAGGTTTCAAGAAAGTAAAAGAAACTATCGCCCAAGGGAACCCAATTGGTAATCAGATTTTAGTCACACCCACCCACTCTCTCCAATAACATATTTGGAGCTTTGCGATCTCAAGAGGATGAAGATCAGGATTTGGTTATGAAAGATTCTCAAAAGAATAGCTCATAGTAGGAATTTGGCTCCCATATAGAACTCTGGCCTAACATGTCAGTATTAGATAGTGTGAAAATAAAGAATAATGCTCCTCATAATGAATATGTGACCCAAATGGAGTAAATTCAAAATCTTCATGAGAAAAGTCTTAGATTTAGAAAAGAAAGAATCAACAACTAAAAAGGCGAGTGAGGAGGAGGGTGGTCAACCCTATACTTATTCATCCCTTGTAGATATTTTCAAAATAAGCCTGCATTCCTTCACTCCATTAACATGAGATAGGAAATATCATAAAAATAAAATTCCATAATCTATTTTCTAGTAAATGCTTGACTCCCTCGATTTTAGTAAGGGGGTGATTTCACTCAAATCTTGGACATGTTTTGTTTTTTCTTATTTGTGTAAGAATTTTGTAAGAATATACTTACACTTAGGAAGAAGTAAGATCAATTTATGGAAGGTCTCTCTCCCTTTGTTTATTTTGACAGGAGAATGATTATTTATTTTTTTATTTTTTTATTTTTTTTCGGTGATCATTTATGTTTAGAATCACTGGAAAACATTCCTTATATCATTTTTTCCAATGTATCTTTGTTGGGTGCTCTAAGGATACATTTATACTTATATAATTCTCCAATTCTCTTAACTACTTCTCATATAGTCTTGGCTTTCATTTTTTAAATTTGTGAATATTGTAAATTATTGAAAATCCAAAATGCAAATAAATATCATAACACACTTCATGCTTAATATTATTCGTGACCACATATATAATCTTTATCATTTTTTTGAAATATCCCATAGAACATTCCAAGTAGAACCACCCTCTAAAGATGAAGGGGATTCTTGCTCTAATGCATAAAACTCTCAAAGTTTGTGTTTTTCCCTTTGGTCAACAAAGACATGTCAACACTTTCTTGGGCATTATTATTATTATTTTGAGGATGTTGGGTTATGCTATATTAATATCTCTTTATTCTCTCCATGTCACCAAATTACTTACAATGCAATTACTTAATTTATCTTATGTTTTCAGGGTTATCTAAAATGTAAATATTATCCATAACAATATTAAGGATTTTATGTTTGTAGTTTATTGCTTTGATCATCCTCCTGGCTTTAGTGGTCCTAATGGTTAAGAACATGTGTTTCCTTGTAAGAGGCCATAGGTTAAATGATATATGAATTGTTGTGTACTTTCCATTGGATAGCTTGTCACAACAGATCTACTAAAACATATTTGAGAATCTGAAATCTACATTATGAGGGTTAATATTTCCTTACATTTATGGATTTATTAATTATTGTCTTATTCTTGTGCATGTAATAGATAAAATACGGAAAACAGAGACTAAATAAAAAAAAACTCACAAACCATAATGAACACAAAGTATGATTTGGGAAACTGTTACAGGAGAAAACCTAGCTAGAAGGTGGGGCTACTTTGCTCTCTCTTTCTATGAATGGAAGTACAAAGGAGTGAGACCTATGGCCCAAGGGCTACTGCAATACATAAACTCTCTCTCTCTCTCTCTCTCTCTCTCTCTCTCTCTCTCTCTCTCTCTCTCTCTCACATATACTTTGCTCCTCTATGGAAAATAAATTCTCTCTAATATAATGGAACCCCTTTTTCTCCTAGTGGCCTAGTTATAACACAACTCAATAGCTTACTAGTGGTCAATTTTGACTCCTTCAACTCTTAACTAGAGTTAAAATATCGAGCCGTCTAGAGTATTCTTCATAATGATCACATGCCTCACCCATTTTCCATGAATAATGAGGGCTAACATGGCATCCTCTCAAATCGTGGTGGTAAAAAGGGAAAGTTAACTTCCTAGTGGCATAAATTTTGCATATAGACTATGTTTCAGATCTTTCTTGCACCATTGGAAGGGTATATGTGTGTAGAATAGTGGTATGTATGTTGCACTTTTATGGAAAAAAATTTATCCCCCACAAAAAACACTTGTTAATACCTCAAATTGCTTGTGTAAGGTTTCAAACCCCATTTTTCCAAAATGGTACCTGCCAATAAAAATGGTCTTATGAGATAATTCCTCCAATTTTTCCACTATGAAAGTAGCAAGATGGATAACAAATAAAATCATGATCCAATTTGGATCATACCTAGCCATTTTGGGGGGATTTTGGTCCATGTAAGATTTTACTAGATGAGGCGAGGAAAATTTTCCTCTACCTTCTCCCTGGAGTACCATTTAGCCTTGCTTGGGTGCTATCTTTTCAACCCAATTTTCAAATGTCAAGTTTTCCTTTACTTGTAGTTATGTACCTATTCAACAAAACTATATTTCTTGTCAACTCTTCCTAAACATCATGTAGTGCCCCCATTTTATTTGCCTACTATGATAGACTATACTTTATTATTCGAGGGCATTTGTTTACAAATGACATGGTTATTTGACTTATATTGTGATGATGGAACATGACTGTAATTGATTGAGCTTAAAACAATGATGCTTGAATAATTTATAATGGTATCATGGATTAAATAAAAATGCATTTACATGTTGCAACCACTTACTTTAAATTCTAGATTTGGATAACTTGAAAGCAATATGGTCACATTAATTTACAGATAACATTGATGATTCACCTAGTGTGATAAGAAACCATAAGGGTGAGTTGATATGGGATTCCATCAACATTACATTGGACTTTGGTTGAGTCAAGGAACTGTTTAGTTATATGATTATGACATTTTTTCTTTTGGATTTATGGAAATCGTTGATACATTGATTATAGTGCGTGGAGGCATAGGGAACATGTTTATTGATCAATCTTCATATAGGTATGAGCTTGACTGGGAGATGTTTTGAGTACCATTAGGAAGGGAGGAGAAACATTCATGTTTCCAGCTACTAATACTCCTTTTCGGGCTTAATTTGAAAAATTAGGAACACTTTTACATAGAGGTTGCATGTTGGCACAAGGGTGGGTCATGCACATAGTTACTTGTGATGAATAGCTAATAGGCATGCAATAAAGTGATAACCTTATATCTCATAGACCATTAGTTTATCAACAAAGATGAGTTAGCATTGTCTTCATTGTTGCACCATTTCCCCACCAAGATAAGTTGAATGCATAAAGAGCATGCAAATCATGCCACACTTGGAAATAAAATAAAGTAATTATTGAAGGGAATGAGGTACATGGTGCCCTTGATATCCTCCATGAATGGTTAAATATTATGTTGAAAAGAATGTGAATTGAAATTTTAAAAGAGAATTAATTTTAACATGGATTTTATTATGGAAAAATAATTGTATGGCATGCACCATATTTATAAACAAGATATTAAATGAAAATAATGGTAGTATAAATAAAAATATAGATTATTGGTTCATTATAATACAAACGAAGATCTGGTCAAGTAAAAGTATCAAGTGCTACCATGGGTAGCATGGGAGAAAATCACTAGGCCAAAAGAGTGGGGAGGTTGGGGAATCAAGGATTTGCCCTCATTTGTCGCTTCTCTTGCGGCCAAAATGGGTTGGTCTCTGCTAGCAAAGGACTCTCTATGGTCCTCGATTATGAGAAGAAAGTATATAGACCCTAGTCCTCTGATTGACTGGGTGAGAAGTCAAAACAATTCCCCCTCAGGAGGATCGGTGGTGTGGAGGGCCACCCTTGGAGCCATGAAAACCATCGAGGAGGGGCTGGTGTGGAAGGTAGGGAATGGGCATCAAATCAGGTTAGGTCTGGACTCGTGGGTAGGATTCAATGCAGGTTTCTCCCTCCCAGAAGCATTAAGAATCCACTTATCTGAAATAGGAATCCTATTCTTGAATCAAGTTGAAAAAGTGGAAGAAACATCAATATGGCATCAAGGCTGGAAGTCAGGGGCTGACTTATAGCTAAACTTGATTTGGTTGGAGGAGTGGAACCTGTATATAAATGAACTGCTTATAACCAACGTCCGTCTTATGGATGAGCCTGATGTTCTAAGATGGGCACATGCCCCGTCCGGTATTTACTCTCCCTTGTATGTATACTCTTATCTCATCAGAAAAAAGGGATGGGTTGTGCCATACCGGTGGTAAAACCACTTTGGAAGATGAAATGCCCCACTAAAAACCACCTTTTCTTCCGGTGTCTGCTAGAAAACAAGTTCCCTGCCTTCGATAATTTGCAAAAAAGAAGGAAGGAGGGACCGAGAAGATGCCCACTAGGTAAACTTGATTCTGAATCAGTATTACATATGTTTCTTAACTACCCCTACTGCAAAATGGTGTGGGAATATTTTCGATCCTTGGTTGGTTTTACTCAACAATGGAGGGGCCTCTCAGTCAAGGAAGCTTGACAGTCGTGGTGGAATAGCTGCCAGGAGGAGAAAACAAAATCGATTCCCTTGCTTACCTCCTGGGGGCTTTGGTTAGCTAGAAACCAAGCTATATTTAGGGACGTATAAATCCCCTTCCAAGCTGTTGCCTAGGAAGCATCGGTCATTTATGCATTTCTCCCCAATCAAATATCCATCCCAAAGGTCAGGGCTATCATTCCTGAGGTGATAAGTGAAGACACCCCCTGGGATTATTTCGATGGTGCCTATGATCCCGAGAACGCCTGTGGGGCAGGAATAGTTATCCATCTCAACCAGGAAAAGAGATTGGAGGCATCCATAGGCCTCAGCCAGGGGACATACAACTATGTTGAAATTAAGGCACTACACCTACTTCTTTGTTGGCTAATTCAAATGGAGATAAAGTCAATCCAGATTTTTGGGGACTTGCTCAACATAATCAAATGGTTCAATAAGGAATATGCGTGTTCAAATTATATTTTAAGTCCTATACTTGAGGGGTTGTGAATTCTGAAGAATAGTTTTACTTACATAGCTTTATGTCACATTTACAGGGAACGAAATGCCGCTACAGACTTCCTTTCTAAGGAGGGTGTATAGCAAGATTCAGCCAGCTGGAGGACTCGAGAAATAGGGTCGGAAGGCTCTATGGTTTCGGGTTGTCCTCCGTTTGTCTAGATTATTTCTTATAGCTCTTTTCTCAGTTATTACAACAACAAATGTATATCTTTAATCTCTTTCTTCATGTGCATTAAATACAATATTTCTTGCTATTAAAAAACTTATATGTGGACAAATGTACAAACTCTTATATACTTTTTTCCCCTCCACATTCGTTCCTATTTAGGCTGGTTTTTCCTCATAAGAGGAGGCCCGGGAATGGGCTGTGGAGGCAATTTATTAGCACCGATGGATGGTTGGCGGTTTTTCCCTATGTTTGGGGAGGATTGGATGTGTTTCTCATCGTGCCAACCATGGCAGGGTTTTCTGAGATGGGTTGTACACACAGCTAAAAATTTGAAGAGAAAAACTCCAAAAAATTCTTAAATGCATGTACAAAGTTAACTTTTATTTAAATATAAAAATTTCATTTTTTTCCCCGAAAAAAAAAAGTAAAAATATCAAGAAGATTGCAAATAGTTAGAAGAATTTGCATAAAACAAAAAAGCTAATTATTTCTTGGTAGAAACTAATTACTAGCGAACCCTTGGGTATGTTGGACACCTAATATGCTAATGGTTATGTTGTAGAAGGTGAACCATCATGGGGAGTCCAAGAGACCTCGGAAGATGAATCCAATGGTCATGAACAATGTATTTATATGTACATATTTGTGAAAAATAAAACAATTCACGCTTATCTTTCATAGATTCTAGTTGCACATTTCAATAGTGGTATCATAACGAGCGAATTGCTACCCTACTCAAGTTTGAGCCACTGGTTTTTGTAGCCTTAATCTGGGCACCCTCACCAAAATTGTACCCTTTCTTTTCATATCAACTCTGCTTGTCTGAATTTCACCTGAGCGTTTTACCTGCAAACCTAACGTTGTCCTTCTCTCTACCCTTGTAGAATTTCACTTCTCCACTTTGAGTTATTCTTTCTGCAAACCTGCCATTGTTGGATGTAGAGAAATTCCTTTGACAACAAAACTATATACTATGCTAGATGATCTTGTTCCCACCACTTCTCCATCTTGTAATGGTGTCCAAAGGTGCCTGAGATTCTTGTTCATATTAATTCCTCTCCTATAACCCTATGCATCTCTTCCTCTCTACCAATTGATGTGTGTGTAGAATCGCACCCCAACTCATTGAAATTTAAATTCAGTGGTATTTAATATTGAGTTTTCTCATCTCACATTAGCTACATTTGTAAACTAGTTTGCTTGTAATAATTCGAAAATCGTTTGGAGGATGTCAATGTGGATGCATTCATATTCATTAGACAATCGTCGGTTGTGGTTGACAAGTGATTAAACTTTCAACCAGATAATTGGGCATCTCTTGAGCCTCCCAAAGGATGTTTAGATGATAATGATTACAAATACAAATTATAATGCAATCTAACACTCATGAGGAGTGATATTTATGTGTTGTATTTGTGAAAGGGACCATTCACATCTTCCCCTAGTTTGAAGACTGGTACAATTGCTATAGCCAACAATACATTGTAGTACACACCATTTCTTGCCATAAATATACTTTCAAAGCAGTTGGGATTGATCCTGATATCTGACAAAAACAATGATAAGAGAAACTCCTTGAGAAACATACCTAATAAAAGTAGAGAATAATTCCATTAGTTTTTGGATAGTCGCTCAGTCAATGTACGTGGTGACGCAATTCGTGCAAACGATTATACTATGCATGGTGGTATTGCTAAGAACTGAATGACTTAATGGAATTTGTTGGTGGAAACATGTACGAAACCCCTTCTCAATTGTTCTTGAAATAAACCATGCAAAATATGGAATATTGGAAAGCATAGTTACCAAATTTGAATTCAAATTCGATACAATACGGTAAAATTTCAAATAAAATTTTCTCAATTCGACAAAAAATCAATATCATATATATAATATATATATATATATGAACTTTTATGCATTTTATTATATAAATAATATAAAAAATTTAAGACATAATTGAAACAAAAAAACACTGCCCTCTTCCCGCCAAAACCTCTTTTCATTCAAAACTTGGATATAAATTCGTCCTTAGTTTCAAAACTCACATAAAATCCTTTCCTAATAAATACATAATTAAAAAATCCATGTGGACAATCTATTTGTCTACATGCTTCTAGAATAGAAATATATTTAATATTTTCTTAATAAATACATATTTAAAAAATTGGTCTTCAAAACTTATTGATCTAGATCTCTCTTTAGAAAAATCGATTCCTCTTATCAAATTTTCCCACTTCAGTGTTGATGTTCAAATTCTTTACTGGCCTGTTTTCTCGACTTTACAAGCATTAAAAGCAAGATGTCCTCACCTTTCATGTCTTATTGCTAAGGGCAGAAATTGTGAAAATTGTGATGTTATGGGATGTAATTTTCATCACCAAGATGCGGCAGCCAGATTACTGCTAACAGTTTTGTTATTTAATTATGAGTACTGTATGCTCTGGAAAATTGACTGATCTCTCACTATCTCTCAGTAGTTGAGAATGTTGTTGAATATGTACTGTTTATATTATCAATATAATCAGCATTTTTTTCTTCTGAAAAAAAAAAAGCATTAAAAACAAGATAGAAATTCAAAAAAAAAAAAAAAAATCCCAAATTAATAATTACCTTCCTTTCCGTAAAGAAAATAATTCCAAATTAGTAATTAAATTCCATTCATTTCCTACCTTCACGCTGTCCCTGTTATCTGGCGATCCTGCTATCTACCCGCTATAATTTTTTTTGTTCAGACCCTCAGCGTCATATTCATGTCTGTGAACCCCTTGATTGACCTATTATTATTGCAAATCGGATTGAATTTCAGCGAAGTATTTTATGTACGAATCAAATTGTCAATTTTTCGTATTTTTCACCTCAATTCAATCAAATTTTGTAACTATGTTGGAAAGCTTTGGAAATATACAAGTATTTTCTAATGTTCCTCCATATGGCAACGTTCCTTGCATTTTATGAGTCTAAACTACGAATTTGTTGACATAAATATTCCATTTGAGAGGTTTGGAACCAGTTTTTGGTTTGGTAAAGCTCCATTGTGGCATGATTTTAGTATTGTTTGGTCTTCGCTCAACAAATTTTGACAGGGTTTTACTACTCTTGGGGGTCGGTTCATCAATGTTATTTATAGAATTTGCTAGACAAAATGAATTTGTTTTCACTGTTGTATTAAAGAAAGAGGTTTTGCTTGTCATAAATTTATGGGTTCTCATTTTTATAATTTTCCAAAGATTTGGATGCCTAGAATAATTGTACGGTATTTTGTTATTTTGAGTGGATTTACATTAACATTCCTTGACACAAGGGATTTTCTCTAGATTGTATATCATTTTATACCAATCACATGACTCAAAGTATCATCAGCACATTGCATTTGTTTGAAAAGAGGATCAAATTTGTGGAGTATTAAAGTTCATAAAAAATATCATACACTTTACTACTCATGATATAGTGAAAAACAACAAAACCACTCTTGTTGAAATTCAAACATGTCTACAAAATGCACAATACAAAATTGTTTTTTTGCAGATTAAGTCATAGCTACAACAAGATGAGTTACAACAATGTAGTCATCATTTTGAACTAGTTATTGTTTTAAACATTATTTTGTTTGAGTTTGAGACGGACTCCCATCAGCGACCAAAAACTAATCAAATTAGTGGGCACTAAGATTGAAGTTGATTCATATCAAATGCCCATTTCAGGAGCAATTTTTCATAAAGATGCAAAAATTCAGGCTTCACTTCCCAAGCCCATCATCAAACCTTAGTAAGAGCTTGTCAGTAACAAGCACAAAACCAATCTTGGATATGAAAATGATGTGTCCTTTCATATTCCAGACTACACTAAGGCCATTCAATAACATAGTGTTGAATTTCTTCAAGGTGGTTCATCTTAACCTTTCTAGATCTTTCTCCTCTTCCACAACAACCACAAATTGTCAAATGGAAACACTATAATAGAGTTGGCCATGTCAAAGATCATTGTTTTGATTTTCACTAATGTGAGCATTGTTAGAAAATGTAACTAGTTTTGGTCTTAATAATTGTTATTGTACTTATATTATTGTATATTTCATTTAAACATCAAAATAAGAAACAGAAATATTATTTTTCAAATGGGTTTCATGCTCAAATTATTTGGTCATCTAGGTCAAGCATGTTCTTCATGCTTATAGGGTTTATTGGGTCAAAATAATATTTTTAATAAGTCAAATTATTGTTCTTGAGTCAAGTCCCATTTGGGCTTTGAAAAGAAAGTGGAAAAAAAAATTATTTGAGTCAAGAATGTAATTTTTGTACCTATAAGACCAAGTCAGCCCTGGAAGGGGTAATTTTACCTCCTATATGTGTATAAATAGGGACAATTCGAATTCATTTGAAGCACCACTCAAGCAAGTTTAATCTCTAAGACAAGAAGAGTGATTCAAGAAAAGAAGAATTTGGGACGCAAGAGAAAGAAGGAAGGAGGAAACTCAAAGTTTCTACCATAGAATTTGCCCTGAATATCTCACACATGCAAAATCTTGAAGTTGTTGCAGGGGTCGAAGATGCAAGTTTGAAAATTTGAAATTGGGATCTGAAATTTTGAAGCTGGGGGTCAAAATGCTGAAGTTGGAAGTTGTTTTGAAGGTTTTCACTTGAGTTGACTTTGACTTGTTGGAATATCTTAGGAGGAGGGTTGAATTGGGTCTTGTTGGAGGTCTTTGTCTTATTGTTTGGGTCTTGGATTTATCATTTTCAATCTAATTCTATAAGAAGAAAAAAAAATTATGGGTTTTCCCCTTGGTTGGAATATCTTAGGAGGAGGGTTAAATTGGGTCTTGTTGGAGGTCTTTGTCTTATTGTTTGGGTCTTAGATTTATCATTTGATCTAATTCTATAAGAAGAAAACAATTTTCTGGGTTTTTCCTTGGCTTGGAGCCTACATATTTTGTCGATTGTCTAATTGTGATTTTCATTGTTTATGGTTTTGGTAATTGTTTGATGAAAAAAATATAATAAAGTAATAAGAAGACATCATAACTTCATAAGAAATTATCAATTAAAGAGAAATCATCTTAATTGTTTCCCCTATCAATTTCTCAACATGGTACTAGAGCTAAGGTGAAGAAGAAGGCAACATGAAGATCACTCTTGTTGCCACAATGAGAAGACATTCATCAAAGATACTTTGAAGGATATCATTTTAAGGAAGGGCACAAGGGAATACATAAGGAAGGCTATAAGAAAGGACATAGAGAAGGACATAAGGAATATAAGGAAGAAGACTCAAAAGGTTCATCTTGAAGGAAGGTTACTACTCCTCCATTCAAGGCCCTTGTTCACACATCATCATCTTGAAGAAGAAAATTGATCTTTATCTTGGAAGATTATCATTGTAAAGGTCCTTTGGAAGACATCTATATATAAGGAATCATATAAGGAAGCATAAAGAATCCTGGGAGTATTATCTATACTCTTTAAAGCAGATTGAAGTCACCATTTTTAGATGTATCCTAGAATTCATCATTCTAGGGCATCTTTGAAGTCTCTTGGAAGTATTGGAAACATCAAGGTATTTGAATATTTATTCATCAAGCTATACACTCTTATTTAAAGTAAGTACTACATTATTCTCTATGGCTCAATCCTTAAATCAAATGACTTCATTTTGTAAGGAAGCCAATAAGCTTGATGGGTCAACAAACTTTTAGGCATGGAAGAAAATAATAGATTTGATACTTGTAGAAAATGAAGTCATGGACTAAGTTCAAGGCAAAGTTGTAGAACCAAAGAAGGATAAGACTTAAGAATTGGAAAAGTACATGAAAGGAGAAGTGAGGGCTCAAATCATTATCATTGAATCCATTAAGGATCATCTTATTCCTTTTGTGGATGATAGTACACATACTCTGCATCCACAACTCCAATCATCCACGAACATGGGATGAGAGACTTTCCTATGTGCTTGTCTAGTTGCAGTCTCTTTCAAGTGGGTTTGGGATTTCAACCATTGTGTCTGATTGATGTATCCATGCCTCATGCGACTACATAGACAGAATCAACACATGTACAACATGAAGCTGATAAAGCAACCAATTTTATTGAATGCATCATCTTATTCAGTGAGAACCATAGGCCAGGAGATATTTCTAAGTAATAAGCTATACAATACAAGGTTATCAAAGGATGAAGACTTGACCTCATATCTCTTGAAGGTTTCACAATTAAGGGATCAATTACAAGGAATTGGAGAAGTTTTTACTGATTATGACTCTAATAGCTTGTATACCCAATGCATTACCTCCCGAATGGAGTATTTTTGTGACAAGCATTTATTCAAGAAAGAAAACTCCAATATTTGATGAGATATGGTCTTTGTGTATGATATAAGAAATAAGATTGAAAGCAAAAGATAAAATTGAACCAAATGAAAAGTCTCAAGATTTTTCTTCCTAAGTAAAGAAGAAGAAAGGAAAGTTTGGAAAGTTTGAACCTCATCAAAGGAACAACTATTAGCCAAGAATAAATCTAGATATGTCCAAGGTGCAATGCTTGGATGCAATGAATATGGAAATTTTAAGAGAGATTCTCCCAAAGACCCACAAAACAAGAAGAACAACAAGAGGAATAAAATAAGTGGAGCACATACAATTGAAGAAAATGAAGAACCTGAAAAGAAACCAAATAATGAAGACAACAAGGATCTATATTATTGAATAACTCTCCCACTATTATGTTTGGTTACGATATATTTTATTTTTCATTAGAAGAAGGCAGTTATAGTAGCATGTATAGTCGCATTTGTATAAGAAGTTTGGAAGCATGACATCATGGAAAGAAGCACAAAACATTGGAAAGATTAGAGTCTACACCATCAGTTGCATCTCATTGGCAGTTGTCATCAAGAAAATATAAAATATTTTGGACCATCCAACACCTCATCATTTACGCAATTACATTTTGGAATTCATGTCATTATAGAATCAGTTTATTAACTAGAAACAATCACAAGGATCCTTGATAGTGATTATGAAGGTTCTTAACCATGTGAAAGAATCTTTGTAACATGATAAAAAGGTATATCTCTACAAAATTTGTGAAATCTAGCGTCGAAGAAGCCTACATAAATGAAGATAATCGAGTTGTAATATGAAGATATAATTGAGTAATTATCTTCTCAGGGGAGGAATCTCATCTTGAATATCATTCTAGATGTCACTGTAGAAGTGTTGTTTCAAGTTATCATTTGCCTTTCACAAGTGTCGCATTGGTTTCTTCGGTTTTTCACCGATGGTTAATGTTGCGGCGACTCTCCTCACCAATTTGGTTTTCTTCACGTTTATTAAATTTTTGAACTTGATTTTTATTATTTCATTCGCACTTAGTTAGATCTATACTCAAGCCAACACTATCTCTCATATCTTCTCATTTTTCACACTTCTCTTGGGCATATATGTCATTCCCTTGGTCGTTTTTCACTTTTCCCATATGGAACTGTTCAATATTAAGGCCCAAGCCAAGAGCTTGGCCTCTATAACTGCGTAATTGGTAGTACAGGTTATCCCAACAACGCATTGCGTAGTTTCAGGGCTTAGTTTGCATCCATGGCCACTAAGACTACATATGCACAGTCTCTCCCAGCTCACTGCCCAAGCTGAACTGCGCATTGTGTAGCCTCAAACCTCAAGCTTCGACCCTAATTGCTAGGACTGTGTAGTGCGCAGTTCCCATAGGTAAACAACCCCTCTTTCCAGTGAAAATTGTGCAATCCTTCCCATTATTTTCCCAGTTTGTTGCTTGAACATGCCTTGAAAGTGAATTTGCTTAAGATTGGTGTTTGCTTTCCATGAGTTTTTTTTCTTTCTGTCTCACAGGTACAATCGTTGTTGAGCACCTCTCCAGCAGTCATTATTACAATGGCACCCAAGAGAGTTGCCTCAAAAGAAACCACTGAAAGAAGTATTGGGGAAGCAGTTGAGCAAGCACCACTTAAATTGCCAGTATATGCGGATACTCAGTTATTTATAGAAAAGGAATCCAAACTGACATGGAAACAGATTAAAGATGCTTTTTCATTGAACTTTAGGACAAATTTAGAGTATCGGTAGGTTTATCTCAGCATTAGCTAGTTAGGACTATACAGGGTTGCATGCAAATTCAACCTTCCCATGTGTGGTTGTGATCAGTTGGGTTGTCTCACACATTGATGAGAAAACTATGACACTGAGCAACACCATCAAACAGAAGCTTGCTACATTTCCAACAACAGATTTTAAGTGGATGTATCATATTCCTGAGTCAGTAAAGATCATGGATTCATTGTTTTATTCCACCCACAACTATACAAGCTCGAAGGATATCATCAGAATATAGGTGAAGGAGCCAACGAATTTTAGACAGACACCCACCCAAATGTACAAGACACAGTCACTCATTAAGGCCTACCAGCTCTTGGTCATCCTAGCTTGCAGAATATATGACCAACCGAGCACAAATACCTTTCTCGAGGGGTGGGCTATCTAATTGAACCAGGTGGTGAACGAGGGGAAGTTGTTCAACTGGTGAGATATTTTGGCTCATCAGCTAAGAGCCCATGTAGCAAAAGACCAGGATCCTCCCAAGGGCGAGAAAGCTAGATTTTATATGTCTGCATACTTACTGGATGTAACATGTGCAAAGAATCAGTTTCCTGGTATGAACGAGATGTGGACACCGAGAAAAATTATCGTACATATCTATTGTAAGTTTCTTTAGGATTACAACCATAGAGGAGTTATGGAGCAACTAAATGATCACTTCATCATCCCACTTTACAGGCTTATCTTTTAGGAGGACCCAGCTTGCATGTCACAAAGAGTGATGAAAGCGATATCAAAGATTGTAGATTGGTTCGCTTTACCAGATGACACATTGATCGGAGTGTTCAGCGGGCAGAATTCGCCACATATTTTACCTAGATATGCCACCGAAAAAATTTTCATGCAAGAAGTATCTTACCATCTCACCATAGGGTTGTCAAAAACACTATAGAGGATGAAGAAGGCACCATGATCCACGCTTCCTTTTCAGATCGAATTATACGAGAATAAGAATCTCAAAGTTGCAGATATTGAATCAAAATCCATAGTGAAGTTTGAGTTAAGTACAAAATACTTCAATCTGTATGATCCGAGGGGAATTTGCAAGGACCATTGTGTGAGAATATAATACAACTGGGTCAACAAGGCATATTGGTGGTCGGAGGAGGAATGATGGAAGAATTTATATAACTCCTCCAGACCCCGTGATCCGATCAGTATAGCTGGGACCTCACAGGCTACTCCACAGATGATAGTAGTTCTGGAAGAGACAACAACAGAATACAACAACCCGATACAAGGCAAGAGAAAGAGGAAGTCTGATGACAATGTAGAGGAGGAGCAAAGCTAGAAGATGCAAGCAGGTCCTATTTTTGAATAAGCAGCTTCGGCGATAGAAGTAAAGAGGAGGCAGAGGAAGCATAGAGCAAAGCATAGAAAGAGAGAGAAGCAAATCTTGGAGGAAGCATAGCTAAGAGCGCAGAAAGTAGAACAAGAGCTAAGGGAAGAATGGGAATTAAGGAGAAGAGAATAATAGGATAAGTAGAAGAAGGAAGAATAAGGAAGGAAAGGTGCCATATCAGAAGAAACGATACCCATACAGATTGAAGAGCAGGTACAAGATCAACCAGGAGTAGAGGGAGTTAGCGAACAGTTGAGGATCGGGAGCTTGCTCAGCAAATTGAGAAATTGATTAAATTTGCGAACATGAAGTTGGGACCAGAGCCACTAGATGAATATATGTGGACCCAATTCCTAGCACACCACAAACCACCATTCATAGTCGACCACCTCCAGCCACAAATCCAACCCTGAGCGAGGAAGGGGAGATAGTTCCGCTTGATGATGATAAGGTGATGGATGTGTACAATTTGTCATTTGATGAACTCAAAAAGAAGATTGTACAAGCACAGAGAAAGCACTTCTCAGATGATCATGCATCACCTGCATTTATGAGAGAAATGGTGATAGTGGTGGACACCAACAAGAATCCAAATGCTACTGTTGATGCCAACTTGGCCTTTGCAGGTGGAGCAATATTTAACACTCAGTATTTGTTGGTCGAGAATAAATAGTTGTCAGAGAATCTACAAATTGTTCGGCAAGAGAATGAACAACTTCGTACAGCAACGCAGAATGGTCCTTCCGCATAGGTCTACCTAGAGGAGTTGATAACAACGATACTTATTGAAGTATCCACACTTGGAGATGCTATATGGGACCTTTATGAGGAGCTTGTGACCATACATAAGGAAGTTGTCCACTTACATGACTTGCAACGGTAGAACATAGAGTTTTTCAAGATCCTTAAGAATGTGCAAGATGCCACCACCGTCGTGCATGATTTGACAATGTGATACAAAGGGGCGCCACTTACATTGGTGAAGAAAATGAAGCCACAGGTAGAGATAGAGAAAGCGAGAGTTCAGATGTTGATCTAGAACAACAAGCAGCTCGCCTTATTCATTGGAAACATGAAGGCCTCATATGTACGGGTATATAACAGTTTGGATTTCATGGTGAGAACCCACATGATCCCATTAATTGGCACACTCACCTAGACTAAACACAAATGGAAAGTCCGACAGGAGATCGATCAGTACTTGGAGCAGCTGAAGCAGATCGCCACCTGGGAGGACTTAGAGTTGAATAGACAGAACATGTAGACCTACATCGGTGGCCCTATTCAGATTAGAACAATGTTGATCCTAGTTAAGAAAGAGGTTCATACCAGTTCTAAGACATTGTACCACAATTCCATGGAGGAAAGAGTTTTCTTCCAGCCTGACACTATCACATAGTTTGGGGAGACCATCAAATAATACCAAGCTTGGCATCAGTATGTGACCGAGAGGCATCATGTCAAATTTTTTTGACTTGAGTTCACCCAAACTCTAGCATCATAGTGTTTTGTCTTGTTAGGTTGTCAAGTTGTGTCTACCCTATTTTGTATTATATGGGTACGAGTGGAAAATGTAATATTATTTGTAATTATTGTAAATGTGAAACTCCAAGTGTCCTTGCTAGAATGTGAAGATTCATATGTAACGTAGTGAGTTATTTTGTAATAAATTGAAGAGTCATGAGGGGAGTCCAAGAGTCACAAAGGGGGCATGCTAAGAGTCACCCCCCTTTGTTATAAATATATCCTCATAACTCTTGTAAGGGGCTTTTGGGAGCCAAGCTTTTGACTAGGCTCAGGCTTAGGAAGAGCCTGGGAGTTTTGTGTGAGCCTTGGCTTCTCTATAGCGTAGAGGGAGTATACTTCTTTGGAGTAGTAGGTGTTGTAGACTTCACGTTCCACTATTGGAGCAAGTGGCTTTTCAAATGTTGTATGTATGATTGGAATTATCACTTTTAATAAAACTCAGAGTCAGCATGCTTTAATGCATATGTTGTGGATATAGTAGGACTAATCTTGTTGTATTTGCAATACATGTTATTTAACTTACACATATTCTTATGAAATATTTTGTTTGCATTTGCATGGATCTTGTTGGATGCATTAATTCATCACCTTAACTTGTGGATTATTCCACTTGTTAGTTCGTGTGATGTCATTTTGCTCATGCGTTCCTTATAAGGTGCGTACTATTACAGGCTTCCAAGGGGCACACTTTATTTTCCCTTCATGTGTTGGAACCATCATACGTTGCACTTGAATCTCCGCGAGGTCACACACTTTTTCTCACCAAAGACATCGGGAACCACTCTATGTGTTTTGAAAACCAAGGCAGATCACTAACACCCCACTGCTAGGAATCCTTCTACAAACAGTGTGAGGTCTAGTTAGGATTTAATATCTTGGACATCCCCTGAATGTTGGTGGGTCCAGCACCGTCAATGGCTACCTGAAAGAAAATATTGTGGAAGTATAAATTATAAAGATAACAGTTGATATTATATATCTACAACTATTCAATTCAAGTTCAATTCTAATCACATTGATTGAGTGGACAACATTGATTTTGGCTTAGAAGTATTGATGACAGAAATATGCACACCATGAAGGTCGAAAAGGTAGAAAGTCACATGATAGCATGTTGATCATGTTGGATCCAATGATATTCACTTTCTCGATGGACAAAGGGATCTATGATTAGCTCTACATTGATTTTTTTTGGTAAGATAATATTGATGAAGAATATACCATGAGTAATGATCGATGGAAGGTGATGTAAAAATCTAAAGGAAAGAACCTTGTCATGAAGGAACATCAAGAAATAGTTTGTATTCATAACATTGAAGAAGGTCGAAGCTCAAATATGTTATGATGATAAGAGAGAGTAGCCCTTGCAGCTACTTCTATGATCTCCACAGAAGAACAAGTAGTTGATGAAAGAAATAAAGGATGAAGCATATGTTTGACATTAACTAAAGATTATGATGGAGTCTCCATCATTTAGAGGGAAGACAAAATATCCTTCATATTGGATCAGGAGTAACTACCTCCTCCTTGGTTAAGAAGGAGTGATGGTGGAAACTATATTCTCCATAAGTATCATGCACTAGGACATGAATAACCACCATACATATAGCGTATCGCATTGAGATGGAGAATGGAGGATACGATAAGCATATGGGGATTGGTACTCCTTAAGGATTAGAAATCCAAGATAGGAAGTAGTCCCATTGAATGAAACTCTCTTAGGATATAACAAGGTATCTAAGATAAAAGTGGTCAAAGAGGATTGATGTTCTTTGAGGATTGGGAATCCAAGATAAGAATAAGTCTTGAAAGGGCATACCTTGTGAACATTCGGATGGGGTATGTACCTTGAGAGGCTGAGGTGTACATATGTGTGCCTCACAAAATTGTGCTCTAATATTATGGAGAGTTAGAGCTTGTTAATAAAAAAGGCCTTACTATGTTGCTATTTGACAATGTTGGTCATGATGTTGATGCTTAAAAAGATGGATTACCAATCTGACTCTTCTTATGAGAAAATTTTATTTTGAAAGTGCCCTTATGCTTATTATAAGATTATGAATACCTCCCTAGTTAAGAGGGAGTGTTAGAAAATGTAACTTGGTTCAGTATTCATAATTGCTATTGTACTTATATTATTATATATTTCATTTAAACATCAAAAGAAGAAAAACAAATATTATTTTTCAAGCATGGGTTTCATGCTCAAATTATTTGGTCATCTATGTCAAGCATGTTCTTCATGCTTCTAGGGTTCATTAAGTAAAAAGAATATTTCTCATAAGTTAAATTATTGTGCTTGAGTCAAGTCCCATTTGGACTTTAAAAATAAAGTGGGAAAACAAAGTTATTTGAGTCGAGAATGTAATTTTTGTACCTACAAGACCAAGTCGCCCTTGGAAGGGGTAATTCAACCTCCTGGATGTGTATATATAGAAATTCGACTTCATTTGAAGCACCACTCAAGTGAGTTCCATCTCCAAGACAAGAAGAGTGAAATTGAAGAGAAGAAGAAGTTGGGAAACAAGAGAAAGAAGGAAGGAGAAAAATCGAAGTTTTTTTCCCCTAGAATCTACCCTAAATATCTCACATGTGCGAAAATATGAAGCTGTTGCAGGGGCCAAAGTTGCATATCCGAAATTTTGGAGCTAGGATTTGAAATTATGAAGTTGGAAGTTGTTTTGAAGGTTTTGACTTGAGTTGAATTTTACTTGCCGGGAGGGCTTGGGAGGAGGTCTAACATGGGTCTTTTTGGAGGTCTTGGTCTTGTTGTTTGGGTCTTGGATTTCTCATTTGATATTATTCTATAGAAGAGAAGAATATTTTGGATTTTCCTCATGGAGGGCTTTTAACATGGCTTGAAGCCTACATCTTGTGTCCATTGTCTATTTGTGATCTTCATTGTTTATGGTTTTGGTAATTGTTTGATGAACATAATATAATAAAGTAATAAGAAGACATAAAAAATTCACAAGCAATTATCAAGTAAAGAGAAATCATCTTAATTATTGCCCCTATCGATTTCTCATAAGCATTGTCATAAAAATACTCATTCAAACATGTGCTTCAAAAACAAGCCTCTTACAGGAATGAAGATTCACCTTGGATGGATTTCTTCTTGGCAATGGGCTTCAACAACCAAGAAGATATACCAATCATACCATATAATTTTTTCTCAAGTATTGAAACGTCTTACAGTTGAGATTTCTTCAGCTTCTCACCTTGTATCTGACAAGGGGGAATTGATGGTCATATACAAGCTTCAAAGATTCATCAAGCGAGCCTGAGTCAGAACCTGAACCTACTACCTGAGCCTAGAGCCAGAGTCAACCATACATAGATTAAGAGTTGTAGCCAGGCATAGAACAATGCCCCATGAGCATGACTTTTTTAGTGACCTTCCTTAAACTATCGTCAGTTGATACCTCGATGGTCTCCTGCCTCTTTTGGGTTTGTGGTATTCCTTAAAAACCACCTTTAAAAGCATTAGGGAGAACTTCCACCAGCAGAAGACTTTAACTTATAGTCATATTTGGATTTGTTCCAATAACTACTTCAAGCATTGTAGAGCCTGGTGGTCATCCTTAAACCACCACTAGTTGAGACCTCAAGTTCTCCCACCTAATACCATCATTTTAGAGAGCACATTCAGCCAATTGCTACCATGAATTTTTGCATTTTTGTATTACAACTCTCTTTTTGGACTCATATACACCCCTTTGAATTAAGGCGGGGGGTGGGGGGGGGGGTGTTGGACACATAATCTGCTAAGGGTTATGGTGTGGAAGGTGAACCATCACAGGGAGTCTAAGAGAACTTGGAAGAGGAATCCAACAATCATGAACAATGTATTTATATGTACATCTTTTTGTATAATAAAGCAATTCACGCTTATCTTTTATATCTGGTTGCACATTCCAACAAGGTCAATGAGAGGAAACAAAAACAATTATTCAAATTCAAAATGATTTGTGGTAAAAGAAAAGTGGCATTTGGAGAATTTAAAGTGAGCTAATAAATATTCAAGACAAGTAATTCCATATATACAACTAAAATAAGAAGTCATGAGAAGATCAAGGGAACACTTTGGAGTGAAAATAGAAAATGTGGGAGTTGGGTGAGTAAAATTCATTATTTTATATAAATAAACAATTACATGTGCACTTGTCCATATGAGTAACAAATGGGTGGGTTAATATTAAGCAATAGTAATTTAGTAAAAATATATTTTTACATGGGCTTGAAAAATGACATAAGCCACAAGAACTATAAAAAGAGAGCTTGGGTTTCACGAAAATCATTTTTATGCACCCCTAATGTTGGATGGATATTGTAATGCTACAATAAATTTTCATTGGTATTTGTTGTGGGTTTGGCCTATGAAGTTTGTTGACAAGTGGGAATTATTTTCAACCCTACTAAGAGAGCTTCGTTTTTGAGGAAATCATTTTTATGCACCCCAATGTTGGATGGATATTGTAATGCTATGATAAATTTTCATTGGTATTTGTTGAGAGTTTGATTTATGAAGTTTGTTGAGAAGTGGGAATTATTTTCAAGCGTGCTGACTTCATTCTTTAATCATTGTTAGCAAGGTATTTTTTCCATACAACCCCATTGCAGCACAAGTGTTCATGTGGAAGGACAGTGCCCAAAGGAGTTGGTAGAGAGGTGAATTAGTGTATCATCAAGCAACCAACAAGAAGACACAAGGCTAGAATTGCTATGGTATATTATAAAATATGAAATGTTGTTAACTAAACTTTGTTATCTAAATCTTGAGGATATCAATGTGTACCCATAAGCTCAATTATTTTATAAATCTTAAAAATGCTTAGTTTGAATTACCAAATTATTTCTTAGCATACAATTACTTTGAACAATGATTTAAATATTGTTATTACCTCGAAGAAATTTAAACTTCACATTTTTCCTGTAGGTGAAGTCTACTAACTAGGGCCTCTATAAAATATGAGGGTCGATTTGTTAACTTGGCCTTATAATTGACTTAAGTGATCAAATGATTATATATCCATACACAACTTGTATTAATATAACTAATTTAATTTATATAGAGTTGTTATGCTCTATATATATCCACACAAGGACATGACATGTGTTATATATAATTTCATTTATATAGGGTCATTGTGACTTATATGTCCAAGCAAGGTGCATTTATACATAATTGTTATAATTTGTTTATATCTATAATTAAATTTATATGCAGTTGCTACAACATGTATATCCACACATGTCTCCATGCATATACAGTTTCATTATTTAGAATTCTTCATCTATAAACTGTCGTGGATATTCCACTAGAATAGTTCACCACAATAGATTTGAAAAAATAATTGAAATTTTTACTGTTAATTTCCTTTAGATTTCATATTCTTTAGTTAGATAGTTTTAATTGGATTAAATGAACTAATTAATATATGGGAACTAGAAAACAAAACATAATACGCATGCCATCCATAATAGACATAAAATTTTCCCTCGGGGACCCTTATGGGAGAAAACCCAGCTAGAAGGTGAGGTTGCTTTGCTCTCTTTTCTCTAGTATGCAAAATGTGTAAGTACAAAGAAAGAGGTACTCTTTTTGGAGTTACATAAGACTTGTGGCCTGTATGAATGTTATATAATATTAATCCTCATTATTTTTCACTCTCATATTCCAATCGTAGTTTCTTTACTCAATTGTGGAAAAAAATACAATAGCATAGAATTGAGCCCCTACTCCTCCTAGTGGCTCAGTAATTAACATAGCCCAATAGCCAACCAAGGGTAAGGTTTGACTCCCTCAACTAGAGCAATGGGTTTGGACCTTATAAAGTAACGTTCAAAGTCCACATGTGGCTAGCCCCCATATGCATGAGTAATGTGGGTTGGCATTGCATCCACTCATTGTTGATCCACTCATTGTTGAATTTCCACGATCTTGGGTATAGGTTAGAATCTTAGAATCTCTTACGCTACCAAACCAAGAATCTCAACAAGAACTACTTTGCACAACAGAAAATATAAAGCAATAGATCACATATGCACAAGTATACACATTTTTTAACAAATATTGCACAACAATTTACAACCCAATCTTCGTTATATTAATCCAGTTTGAATAGTACAACAATATATGGAATACAAGATACAATGACAATCTCGTTGCAACTTCTATGTCGCATCTTGTCCTTCTGGTCCTTCGCTTTCATTCTGCTCTCTAGTTGTCCCTTAGTCCTTCAAAGGAAAACACATAGAGACTTCAGAAGGGTTGCCACCTAGCACTGCTACAAGTCACTTATGCTGCATGTACACAAGATGATCCAATATCCTCTTCTACGCTAACCACTTCCCAAGCTCCAAACTGTCGAGCTAGCAGTCACCTTTGTCCATCAAGGTGCTGCACTTCGGCACCAATATTCACCCAACCTTCAGCTCCTCTTCGTCATTTCAAGATAGCTTTTCTAGGGCTACTTTGGGTTATCAACCCTCCATTAGACCAATGATGCCAAATTCTTCACTGTGAAATCTACTCCTAATTGAAGTCTTCTTACCACCCAAGTCAACTTCAATTCATGGCTTCCATAGGGTGTAATACAATCAATCCAAATATGGTCAACACATTGACCCAACACACATAACTAATGCTACTCTCCAATTCTGTTATTTGTGATGTCCCTTGACTGTTCTAGTCAGGGCAATTGGTCATGCTGCAACATCCCTTACAAACCCACTCAACAGTCCACAACCATCCCTCAAAGCTTGCGTCACACCTTCATGAGACAACTCCCTTAGTATGTTGTTATTCTGGGCATATAGGAGCCCTTGATACACCCTACGTATACCCTAATTGGGGTGCTATGGCCTATGAACTAGCACACAATCCACCTGTAGCATACTACCAACACCATACAACTCTCCCATCCCTAAAACAATGCCCAAACATACATGCGAGAGAGGTCTCCCTACTCATCCTTCCCAACAAGAAACCTCAGCCTCCTTCCAGCAACTCGGTCTCCTATTTAGCTCTGAAAATAGTCCCTTATCTCCTTGATGCCCTAGCATCTTCTTGCTACAACTTCCACAGGAATCTATCTCCCTCCACGAGCTCTTTTTCTTCTTGTGTGTTGCACCTAATGGATTATATTATGCCTCCACATCACCTTGTATATATACACATAAACAAGGGATCCAAAAACGTCATCCTAGGGGCTTGAAAACTGTTAAGAGGATTATTTACACCAATTTGACCCTAACTCAATTGTGCAAAACCCAACATTAGACTTCAAAAATTCATATCTCACTAAGG
The DNA here is from genome assembly GCA_034641835.2 of Pinus albicaulis. Classification (NCBI taxonomy): domain Eukaryota; kingdom Viridiplantae; phylum Streptophyta; class Pinopsida; order Pinales; family Pinaceae; genus Pinus; species Pinus albicaulis. The sequence goes on from CM076581.1 coordinate 689,995,221, forward strand.
ACAACTCGGAATTTGACGATTCTCGAATCGTTGGATTCTCCTTTCTACCTTCTATCATCTCATGCCATAACATGTCCAAAGTGTTATATGGAAATTCCTGAAAACACGATTGGTGCAAAACACCATGCTCGGGTTCCAAGCCCGCAAGTGACTCTTGTGGCACTTTTCCCTCAATCCCCAAACCCTAGGGCTTGGAGTTCCTCCTAAGCTAATCAAAAATCAACACTCATACCATAGTGTTCAACACAATAAGCCAACTTATAAGAGGCATAATGTTTGCATACAAACCCCATTTGATGTCATTCTTGCACTAAAGCAAAGGTATTTAAGTCTAGAATAACTCCATATGGCATTGGGAAAGTGTGAGTTTTTTAGGCCCAAAAAAGAATTGTTTAATGCTTTAAAAGGGTTCAAGAAGGTTCCATACCCTAATTCCCCAAACTAAAACACTAGTAAAATTGACCTTGTAAGCGAGTTCCTCAATTTTTTCCACTGTGAAAGTATTAAGAAAGAAGACAAATATTGTAATAACCTATTATGGATCAATCATTATGATTTGTGTATCCACACATGGATTGTGTAGATATAAAAAATTTATTTGAAAATTAGTCAAGGTTTGTGTCATCACACATCATTGTGGACTTAACCTTGGATAATTAATAACTTATATGTGGATAAAATATGCCTCGTGCATGTAGTTTGTGTTAGTATATTGCTTACCATAGGTTTAGAATTACTAAAGGCCCATATCACACTTTTCTAGTCATTTAACTTAGGAAATCAAACATCGTTGAAAGTATAAACTATTCCTTGTTGACCATTGTTTCGTTATCGCAAAATAAATAGTTTTTATCAGTCATAAAAACATAACTACTATGATTATCTATTGAAACTCTATGGTCATTTTTTTATTAAAAAAGTATAGAACTTAAACATAGAAATAGAAGAAAACAAAACGTCTATAAGACATTCAACCAGACTTATCAAAAGCAGTGGATTCGAAAGGAATGGGCTCCTTGTTGCTACCCAGGGAGCATCCAGGATCAGGGAGGATGCCTTATTGCTTCTATATATGTCTGAGTCTTCAATCCATTGAGATCATGTGCCTATGCATCCCATTCATAGTCCAGAGGATGTCCTCCTTGATTTAATTTATGTCAACTAAAACTCTTCCAAGGAGAAATTTCAAATGCCAATAGATATTCATAGTGTACACATATTAGTTGTAATTTCCCCTAGTATGCCTTGCATCTAGAACTCGGTTTACCACCTCCACCAAAACCTCAAGATTAATGAAAGTGCACTTTTCATCAACTATCATCCATTTTTCATGAGTTATTTCCTCTTGAACTGGTTGGGGGGGTGAGCTCATGGTACTTGGATGCCAAGCTCTTAGCTTGAATTTGTTCCCTTGAACGATCACATTCCTAGAAATAAGCCATACCTCATCGAACCTTGATTCTTTGATGGGGCATGTTGACTTGCAAATGAGAGAATGGGTCGAGTACGTCTACGGATTGCCTCTATGCATTGCAAAATATTGGAGGAAGCTTCATATAGAGGGTGGTGAATCTATGAGGGGTCGATTCTCTAAACGTTGGGATCCCTTTGAGAACTCAACTTAGCGAAGAAATTCTAATCACCCGAGAAACTTGAGGAATCCATATCAATGAAACAAGCTAAGTGGCCATGTGAGTTCCAGGGGGAGCAAAGAAAAAATATTGGCTTAGCTGGCTCGATCTGTGCAACCCAAAGAGGAGATTGTGGCATTTAGAAATGAACCCCCTAAAAAGAAAGCAAAGAAAGAGGCACAATTGCATTTCAATGCCACCTCGCAATGCTATCACTTGGTGGTAGTTTTCCAAGGAGGGAAAGGATAAGAATATAATTAATCTTATAGAGCGTAGAAGGAAATTTGAATGTTTAGGAAACCTAGAGATCTTAGAACCACTCAAAAGGCTTAGTATTTGTTGAAACAATAGGGGATTTGGGGGGGAGGAAAAATCATGGCTGAGTCGGCTCTACCATTGCATCCCCCATGAATAAATACCAATTTTAGCAAGAGCACTTACTCGGTAACAGACCAGGAGAAGAAGCATGATAACCTTAACCTTTTGGAAGATAATAATGGGAGTACACTAAGCCACATTATGTTAAACTTCCCCCATTCTCAATAGGATTCCCTAGAGCCAAGCCATTTCTACAAAGAAGTAATGGTTTCTCGTGAACATGATTATGATCTCAGATGACATGTCCGCCTCTTGCTTCCAATTGAAGGTTAGTATATTATGAGAACCCAAGTCGATAAGTTTTCCTTGTAGCCTGCTACAATTCCACATTAATCCCCCGTATTTGCTTGTACTGCTTGCCAGCCTGATTAATGAATTCACCTTGTGGGAATTAAACATGATCTTTTCCGAGCAGTGAGATATCATATAGAAACCCGTTTGTTGCATGATGGGTAATTAAAGTCTTAAGGGGGGTTGTTGTCAAGTCCCACTGGCATGCATGTTGGTTGGATGGCGATAACGCGCCTCCCCACCCGTCACGTTATAAATACCCCATCCGGGGAATGCAAGTTATCATTATTTACATGACTATGATTGTTATTACAATTATTATTATTTATGACATATTAATCACCATATTATAGCCTTATTGTAATATAGTGCATAAAATATTTATGCGCCAACATTAATGTGTTGAGCTAGATAGTTTTATATTATAACTGATATTTGAGCAAGTTAAATTCTCTCAAGTATTAGAATTGATGAATCAAAATCTAATAGACAATTCCATTATATGTTGAATAAATGTGATACGATGTACATATAATGACTTTGTAGGTTATATTATTTCGAAGTGCACACATAATCCAAGATTGGAATCAATGGCAGTTGTTAATGAGCGACAAGTGTTAGCTTTGGGTTTTTTATTCAATTTTATCATATGCAATTCTAACTCTAAAAATTAACCTAGCTAAGATACAAAATTTAGTGTGCTATTTTTTTTAATGATGCATTTTGTTGTTATCTTTATATTAATTGGGATAACATACATTGTTATGTTTGTATGGGACTAATCACACAAGGCTCAAAGCAATTACAACAATATGCTTGGTAAGAGCTCAATATGTCACTCATGAGAATTGAACCTAGGTGGGGAGGATACCAATCATCCCCCCAACCACCCGAGATAAATCCAATTTACAAGTTATTATATACATCTTAATGAAATTTTGAATTATAATTATAAATATTTTATTCAATTTATTATTTCTTTTAGAAGATTAAATTACATAAATAGTTATATGTGCATATTAGTTTATTAACATGATGATGTAATACAGGACCAAGTAGAGTGTTGAAGACATGTAGTTTTTATTACACACACACATGATTATAAAAGAATTATGATTCAAGGTATTTCTCAAGGATACAAGGGAATATTCTTCACAAGTTGACATAAAAAATGTGATAATCACAATTCTTGACATTGTTATAATGAAATATCTTAATAGAATTTTGAGTTATTATTAAAAAAATAAAAAATAAAAATAAATAAATAAATAAATAAAAATTATGACTAGAGCAACTTAGATTCTTGAAGACACCTATATTATTTACATTATAAAGTTGTGATTATAATATAATTTAATTCAAATTACTTCTCAAGGATACAAGGGAATATTCTTCACAAGTTGACTTAAGAATTATGATAGTTGTCATCCCAAATATTATTATATAAGAATGGTATAGTTGAATAATAAATATTGGAAGAAATAATTGGTTAATTTAAGTTAAAGCTTTCACTTGTTATAATAATAGAAGTAGTTATATCTTTCTAATCACAAGGTATACAAAGTTATATTAGTTAAAGCATGCAGAGCCTCATTGTTCCTACCTTTAAAAGTGGTGATAAACACATTCTCTCTGATTATAGGATGATCTAGGTGGCTCCAAAAAACCTCAAAAATAAAATTATTCAAAAGTTTATGAAACTAGCACCAAGTTGTAGAGCACGACGAGATCATTCCAATGACGCAAATAATGCCTCAATCTGAGCCTGTATGAGAAATTTATTGCAGTTTGAAGTTTGTACCAAACAACAATAAAAGTCAAAGTCAAATTCAACCTTCTGCCACGTGGACGGTTGTACATATGACACATGGAAGCTAATTTAGAAGGCGTAGTGGGAACCACAAATATAATTTGGTAGCCCAGTCAATAAACCAGGTGGGCCCACAAGCAAGTGATTTGGCAACACCACAAGTCGACATATGGCAAGTAGGTGGCATATGATGTGGACCAATGAGAGCTTGCCACATGGCCTAATCACATGGTGCCACATGGCACCTAAAATTAGGCCCAACTTGTGTTGGCATGGTGTGACCTCCATTTTGTCTTATTCTCATGGTTTTGGGAGTCGTTACAATATGGACATACGATTTCCATATATTATATGGTTTGAAAACTATATTAAAACCAAAATTGGGTTTTAAAATCATATTAAAGAAAAATTAGGAGTCCGCGGATTTTGAACCCAAAACCTCTCCAACAACGAGTAACTTAATACAACTATGCCAACCATTTTTCCAACCAAACACTTTGTCTTATTCACCCTCACACTTTGTTATAAAATGCCATTCAAATGGTTCAAAGGGAACAATGGAGAATACATGAGAGATGAGGGTGCAAGCAAGTCAATGAAGTCATGAATCTCAAGAAGATTCTAGGAATATTGTGAGAGCATATGTTAAGGAATATTCGAAAGAATATTATCTATGAGGAATCTTTAATATTCCTCAGGGGTCGATTTTTTACGGTGTCACAATTATGCCAAGATTATACTCTTTTGAACTAATTTTTCACCAAGATTCTAGTGGTGCAGTCCATTCTCTGATATGAGCAGCAATTTTTTCGTCCATGTCCACAAGAGAATCTTGTGAGGAATCTAAAATATTCTCAGGTTGCCCAATTTTGACTGACTCAGAAAGGGGTCAAGTTTACAGTCAGATTTCACGATTTTTTGCCATAAATTCTATCGTGTTGTTTATTTCTTCAGCAGAGTTGTGCATTTTTAAGTTGTCCCCAAAAGTGGAGGTATAAGATGCATTGATGCCATGTCTTCTTTTGATTTTTTTTGATATGATGATTTGATGTTGAGATCCTTGTTTTCCACTTTGTTGGAGGATCCTTGTATGCCACTTCATGTAAGAGTTTGATACTTTGTCATGTTGAAGGAGATATTATATGAGTGAGAGTTCTTATATAAGAGTGTCTCGTGGAGAGACATGCCACTCTAGTTAAGGAAGTTAATTCTTGTATTTGAAAAGGTATGCATCATGTACTCATCATCATCTTGCAACAATTAATGAAGCGACCTCCCCACTCATGACATTGAGCCTGGAGACATAACCCACATTGGGTGAACTTATTTATCAACTTGTGTGTGTTCTTTGATTTGATGGTTGCCTTTATGTTTCCTCTTCTTACAATTATGCACATGTGTTTTTTCATACTCTTTCACGTGCAATTGTGCTAACATCATTGAAGTAAAAGATCTTGGTTAATTCTGGTAGCTAAGAGAATTCATATCATAGGATCATTATAATAGCCACATTTAGCCAAGCAATACACAATTATTTTGGAAAATATAATTAGCCTATGGCTAGAAATCCATGGTAAAAGAATTAAAAGCCAAGTTGCATTTATTAGACATCATTCAATTATGGACCACCTTGTTACTCTCGGGATCATTGTAGAGGAATGTTGTAATAATAAAATTAATCCCTTATGTTGTTTCATTGACTATAGAAAATATTTTAACGTCGTTCCTAAGACAAAAGTGTGGAAGATGTTGGAAGAGATAATGGTTCCTACTCACCAATTGAGGGTTTCTATGACAAGGTTGTATGAGAATGTTATTTCCAAGTTTAGGACGATTGAGTGTTGGTTGGAAGAAATTGACTGCAATATCAGAGTCAAGTAGGAGTGTCCCTTATCCCATGGTATTTTTGGCATATACATTGATAAGCTAGAAGAGTGTTTGGAAGAGGCATGTTGTGTTGGCCTAATGTTCACCAATATAGTCATAACTATTCTTTTTTATGCCAAAGATATTTCTCTTTTGACGAGGAACCATTACAATCTTCGAAAATAATGACGAATATTCCAAGATGGGTATGAGTGTTAATATTGAGAAAACTAAAGTCATGATAATGAATTATTGAAAGATCACATATGCTACATTCATATATGACAATGAAAACTTGGAGGAATTTCCTTCGTACAAATTTTTTAGAATCGATATCCATCACAAGCTCATTTGGAATTATAGATCGTAAAATGATAAATGGAGGATTATGGGCTTGAAAACAATTGTAAGTTAGCATATTTTTGGGTATAGGGTTTATAAAACCCTTTATACAAAAAATGTTTTTTTGGGTTGCAGTATCTCCAGAGAGTCATAAAGGAAGATAAAACAAATCCAAAAGCAATTTATAAACTATAATATCCAGAATAAAGGAAATAATCCCTATCCTATACTCTTGATAGAAGCAAGTCTCCCCCCCATTGAAAGCATGGCTATGACTTGGTATCTTAAGTATAAGAAGAAGTTAAATAATGCATATGTTAAGAGATTTCCTAAAATTCCTTCTAATTCTATCCAAACTCCCATCTTTGGTTCAAGTGAGGATGACATAAGGATGCTCAACCTTGGCTATACAATTGGGGTATAAAGGAGGAGTTCATTTTGCATGATAAGGATAATATTGACACTATTATTACATCAACATTTAAGGAGAAATTGTGGGGCGATAAAGAGTTAGAGCGAAAAAGGAACCTAAGATATTATATGGAGGTGATCAATCACAACCTCAAAAATTAAAAATATTTCTCTATTTTGATTAACGTTAATAAGAAAATAAACATTGCTAAAATAAGAACAAATTCTCATGAGTTTCATAGTGAAACTAAGTGTCCTTCAATTCACAAAACATGTTGGGATGAAATAATTTGTCACCTTTGCAACATTAAGAGGGTTGAAGATGAAAAACACTCTCTTAGATTGTTCATCTTGTAGTCATGTTCGATCTACTTTTCAAAATATTTTTCACACTACCAACCTTCTTGACCTTTTAAGTCAATAAAACTATAGTGATATTGGAACATTTTCCTAATGCTTTTCGAGCATAGAAAAAAATATAAATAAATAAATATATATAGTCTAACTTATAATCAAAATAGACTTTTTCACCAGAATCTGGCAAAACAATTTTAAGAAAGAATGTGATTTTTTGTTGTTTAATATGTATTTTTGAATGCATAAATGAATTCAGCACCCTGAAAACCCCTCGGGGCACTCGAATTCTACAGATTAAACAACTTAAACTCAGGTTTTAAAAATCTATGATTTCGTCTATAAGTTAGACTACACCAATATGACCCCTTGTTTGTTGGACAATGGACCCTCCTTCTCACAATGATTCAACTGTTAAATTCTACGGTATATATAGTCCACCCACTTTGGATTTGAACCGATGACCTCTTATGAGGAATCACACATTCTTAACCATTGGGCCCAATCAAACTGTATATATGTGTGTATGTATGCATGCATGTATGTATAATTTTGCTTTACGATAAAACGAAATTGATTCAAGTTGTCATTCTTTTAGAAAATCAGATTGCATGCGTGCACACACATATTAATTTATTAGCATGATAATGTTGCACTAATTTAGATACTTGAAGACACTCTCTTTACTTTACATTCTCAAAGTGTCAATTGCAATATAATTTCAGTTCAAGATATTTCTCAAAGATACAAGGAAATATTTTATATGAGTTAATGTTATAAATATGATAATCACAATTCTTAGCCTTTGTGTACAAAAACGATATGATTTTTTGAGCAATAAATATTAGAGAAAAATACTTGATTAATTTAAATTAAAATTCTTACCAATTAAAACTATAAAAGCAGTTATAACATCTTAATCGCTCAAGTATGAAAAGTTATATTAATTGTTCACGAATGAAAAAGTCAATATCATTAGCACTTTGAAAGCCTATTTAGGTCTTAAGAACAATTGCAAAGACTCATAATTTTGGCTTTGGGAGAAAAAGAAAGTCCTCTTTCACATACTTGTTACTCTAATTGTGAGTTGTATGGGAAATTATTTTATAGTTTCACAAAAATTTTCTTGAAAGGTTAATAGAGAAGAGTGTTACATTTAAAAATGTCTTAAATCATTGGAGTAACAAGAATAAGAAGACATTCTTTTTCTCCTAAAAACATGTCAAAGAGGACATTTTTTTTTCTCCTAAAAACATGTCAAAGAGGACATTTTTTTTTCTCCTAAAACCAAAATTTTAAATCTTTATAGTTGTTCTAAAGACCAAAATAGAATTTCAACCTTCATCAATTCTCCATTCAACATTATAATTCCAAATCAGATTAAGCTAAAAGTTATCTCCTAACGTATTTATATGAATGAACATTTTCCAAGTTTTTATGGTCAAAGTAAAATTAGAGTAAACTATTTTCCTAGATTTAATGATTATTCCTTTTGTTTTGTTTGTATTCAACATCTCACAACAATTACACAAACCTTTGAGTTACTGGTTAAGGCTAAAGGGACTCACTAAAAGAACATGACCATCTATGTATAACAAGATGATAATGACTACTCTTGTTAGGATCATGCATGCACAATTTGCTTCATCCAAACATTCCTTTAATTTACCACATATTTGTCAAATGACAAATGATAACTTTGCTTAACCCCTACACTATCTTTTAGCTAACTTCACTATTTTCAAACTTAACAACCACCCTCTCCTACAATGTTTCAGTTGTAGCCCACAACTCATAAAATGATCTAAGTCTTCCAATCTCTCCAAAAGGTTGCTTTTAAAATGCATAAAAAATATACAATAATAGAAAAGATTAAGTTTAGTATTTCAGAACTCCTCAACTATAATTCTAAGAGTAATTATTAGAAATACTATAATTCTAAGAATAATTATTAGAAATTAAAAGATTAGAGACAAATAGTTAAGTTGAAAACCAATTTAACCTTCAACTCTTTTATATTTTATTTTTTTCCAAAATTATTTATATAACTGAATTTAAAAATTATTCATCACAATAATTCAAACTAGAAATAAAAAGACTTTTAATATAACTTTCAAATCTTATATTATTGTTCTTTTCCAAAATTATTTTGTATAATTTAATTTAAAAGATACTCATCAAAATAGTTCAAATTAAAAACAAAGACACTCTCCATTTATGAGGAAATTTTACTTTATTGCTAAACTAAATAAAATATAAATACAAAAATTCTAATTTAATAATATATATATTTTTAATTAATTTGATTTTGGTTTCAATTCAATAATGTCTCTATTTTAATTGATTTAAATTGTAAAATCAAATTCATCATTAAGACACTTCTACCCGAACCAAGTTCCCAAAAATTTTAAAATTTCCATTTGATATTTTGTTTTTCTGAACATATTGAATGAAAAAATAATCTATAAACTAGAGATGCAGTAACATTAAAAATTGTTATATTGTTTGTTGTAAAGTTAGTTTCATAGAGGGAAATTTAAATATTTTAAAAGAAAGTAAATGTGCAAGGAAATATGGGTGAGTAATTTTGTATGGGTAATTATTTTATAGTTACATAAAAAGTGTTATTGGGAAGTTAACGAAAAAAGAGTGTTATATTTAAAATTATATTAAATTATTAGAGTAACAAACATGTCAAAAAAAACATTCTTTTTCTTTTTAAACTAAAATTTTAAATCTTTACAATTGTTTTAAAAACCAAAATAGACTAATGTTACATTTTAAATTTATATTAAATTATTAGAATAACAAGCATGTCAAACAAGACATTCCTTTTCTCCTTAAACCAAAATTTTAAATCTTTACCATTGTTTTCTAAATCCTTACAATTGTTTTAAAAACCAAAATAGACTTTTCAACCTTCATTGGTTTTCCATTCAACACTATAATTCCAAATTAGATTACTCTAAAGGTCATCTCCAAAATATTTATATGAATGAACATTTTCGAGGTTGTTATGGTCAAAGTAAAATTAGAGTAAGCTATTTTCCTAGATTTAATTATAATTACTTTTGTATAATTCCAAATTAGATTAGGTTAAAGGTCATCTCCAAACTATTTATACGAATGAACATTTTCCATATTGTTATGGTTAAAGTAAAATTAGAGTAAGCTATTAATATTTATATGAATGAACATTTTCTAGATTGTTATGGTTAAAGTAAAATTAGAGAAAGCTATTTTCCTAGATTTAATTATAATTATCTTTGTTTTGTTTGTATTCATCTACAACTCACGACTAGTCATAAACCTTTGAGTTACTTATTAAGGTTACAGAGATTCTTTACTAAAATAACATGACCATCTATGTGTAACAAGAGGATAATAACTATGCTTTTTAGAATCATGCATGCACAACTTACTTCATCCTAACATTCCTTTAATTTATTCACATATATGTCAAATAGAATAAAAGACAAATGACAACTTTGCTTAGCCCCTATATTATATTTAATTTCTTTCAACTAACTTCACTATTTTCAAACTTAGGAACAACCCTTTCATACAATGTTTTAGCTATAGCCCACAACTCATAAGGGACTCTTTAAGTCTTTCAATCTCTCCCTATAGTTGCTTTTTGGATGTATAAAAAATCCTTTTAAAAAATCTCCAAAATAGAAAATATTAAGTGTAATATTTCAAAACTCCTCAACTATATAATTCAATTAAAAGATTAAAGACAGATAATTAAGTTAAAAACCAATTTAACCTTAAACTCTTTTATTGTCACATTCAAACCTTATGTTATTGTTTTTTTCAAAATATAATTTAATTTTAAAAATATTCATCCCAATTAATTTTTTTTTTTCCAAAATTGTTTCTTATAATTCAAACTAGAAATAAAAAGACTCCGTAAATTTTATTTTATTACTAAACTGAATAAAATGTAAATATAAAAATACCAATTTAATAAAATATCTCTTTTAATCAATTTAATTTTGGTTTCAATTTAATAATATCTCAATCGATTTAAATTGTAAAATCAAATAGCTGAATTAAGATACTTCCACGAGAACCATGCTCCCAATTTTGAAAGGTTCCATTCGATATTTTGTTTTTCTAATATATGGAATGTAAATATAATCTGTGAATGGGAGATGAAGTAACTTTAAAATTTAATATTACATTGTTTGTTGCGGAGTTGTTTTGATAGAAGACAATTTACATATAGCAGACAAGGAAAGATTTTAGAAGAAGTAAAGTAACTGTGAAAGCAAATATGGGTAAACCTGTTTTGTTGACTGGGTTTTGCTGCTTTGGAACCGTATCCTATCCCTATCGGATCATCAAAATCGACACCAAATCTTTTTGTCTCTAGTGCCAGGCACTTCAATTTTGTAATTTATTTTTTCACACCTGTTCAAGGATGCTCCACCCTATTGCTCTCTTGCTTGCATGATGATTATTCAAATAATCTATTCGAATCTTCCCTTTTCCTTAATATTAATTTCAGCAGATTGCTCACACATCACATTTCTCGGCCATTCTTACATCTGTTCAGGACCTTTTCTTCTCTCATATCTTTTTATCGTCTCCACAGCCGAATCTAATCTGAATTGGCATTTTGGCCATAATCCAATCCGTACCAGGTCGGATTTTGTTTGTGGTTGTATTTTTTCTGAGGTTTTTGTGTACGAGGTTTAAAGAAAGGGGCTGAAACTGTGTGCCCTCATCTGGGTTTTGTTGGCAGGTTATGGATTGGATTTGAAGAGCATAGCAGAGAAACAGAGGACGAGGGCATTTGGGCTGCAGGATGCGAGACTTTTTTCCTTGTGGAGGAGATTGAAAAATAATAATAATGGATGGAGCACCGTTTGCTGAAGGTTCATCAACATTTCCGTCAGCCATGGATATTATGCCAATCATGCACGATAGCGATCGCTATGAGCTCGTTAAAGATATTGGGTCAGGCAATTTCGGCGTAGCGCGCTTAATGCGTGACAGACAGACCAGGGATCTCGTTGCTGTCAAATACATTGAGCGGGGCGAAAATGTCTCTTTCTGATCGTTTCATTTTCCCCATTTGTTTATAATGTCTAGACATTGGGTTGGGTTTGTCCTGGTTTTGTTTTTTTCCTGCCCGGTTTTATCAACTGATATTGTGTTATTTTGTCCGTGTTTTCAGATTGATGAAAACGTGAAAAGAGAGATCATCAATCACCGCTCGCTTCGCCATCCAAACATCATTCAATTCAAAGAGGCAAGCATAACTGCAAAAACATTTCTCCTCTCTCTTTCAAATATTAATATTCCTGTTTTCTTAAATAGAGAACTGGATATTTTCGGTCAACACGAACAAGCTACAACTGTCTTATGCTAAATGTTTGGCCACGGTAAGGAAGTCGCTCTTCATAGCAGAGTAAGGGTAATTATTCCGCCATAGTCACCAGTGCAAGCACTGGTACAAACACAAGCATGAACATGCCACTCTAACTAACCCAGAGGTCACCCTTCACAATATTGCCTATTTATCCATGTCAAAAGGAGTGGATCATACCAACTAGGCCTTAGTTTCATTGATGAGGTTGACTGTGTATTAAGCTGGTCCCTAGGGTTCCATTCTCACTACGTCCCATCCCGCAAAAAATGAATTGTCTAACAGAAGGACGGGCGGGGTGCATTGGTGGAAAAGCTGCCTCTCATATTATCCAAAATATCCATAGAAATACTGAAAATACCAAATATAAGTAAAGAACATGGCTCTGAGAGTCTGAAGTATAATGATGATGATGAGTTGCACAGAAAACGCCAAAGAAACAAGAGAATATCTCCAGTCTCAGCTAATCATATCATATATTTTATAATGAGTGTATTTATCTCATATATATAGTAATTTATCTGTCAATTCGCATGGTATGGTTTGACTTATCATTTATATATCAGGGTAAGGGCACACCACATACCTAGCTCCTAAGGAGATCCGTTCTATGTGGTGCAGCTAGGGCATGTTTCTCAAAGAAACATGGGTTTCTTGTTTCAATATAGGAATTGGATTGTAGACATAGTCCAATTTGGAATTTTTGTAAATTGTGTGAAAAATGCAGAAGCAAAGATTTCTGGAATTATGTTGGCTAATGAGCTCTTCTTTTTAACTTTTGGAAGGCTGATCATTATGGTACTGGGTACAGTTTAATGAAATGAAATTTTAACATTCACGAGGCTAAAAATAGTTTATGGGACTATCAGTTCCCTGCTTTTTCGCCTTTTGCATTTCAGTCCTTTTCTTATTCAAATTGATGATGAGCTGGCCCAACCTTCCAACAATCCCATCACTGAAAAGACAATGCCAAGAAACCGATGCTAACATATTCCCATAACTTTCTCTGATGTCTTTGAATGCATCACATTCCAAAATGAAATGTTTTTCCGATTCCACTGCTCCAGACGTGCAAAATGTATACACTCATTCTTCCCAAGCTTCTTTAGGCCTTTTTGTAAATTTTTGTAGATGTTCTATGCTTGATGCAATTTTACTTTTATAACAGCAATCACATAAATAGTTACAAATGCCTAGAATATCATGATCTTCAGCAACGAAATAGACAAGTTGGTGCGTTACGGCGGTCAACGGGATGCTTCAACCAGCAAAGTTTTGGTCGGCCAACCCAAAATGTGTCACAACAGTCCTCAAATCAATTATCCAATCAACTCAAAGTCAACCCTAGAAAAGTCAACGCAGTCTAGAAAAAGTCAATGCAGGGCAGCAACATTAAAGTCAACGCAGCTCCAACTTCAATCAACCTTTTGACCTCGATTTTTGTGCCAATGAGTACAGCCTTCAAAAATCGAACTCTCCACAAAATTTCAGTTCAAACGGACCATGCATTGACCAAAGTCGATGCTGGTCAAACTTGCCCAGAAACCATACCTGTAAATTTTTGTAGATGTTCTATGCTTGATGCAATTTTACTTTTATAACAGCAATCACATAAATAGTTAAGTAAAATGTTGATAGAACATACCAGTGGATCTATAGAAGACAAACCAGAAACAGGAGAATGTGTTGGTGCGTTACAACGATCAGCGGGATGCTTCAACCAGCAAAGTCTTCTTGGTCGGCCAACCCAAAATGTGTCACAACAGTCCTCAAATCAATTATCCAGTCAACTCAAAGTCAACCCCAAAAAAAGTCAATGCAGTCCAGAAAAAGTCAACGCAGGGCAGCAACAAGAAATTCAACGCAGCTCCAACTTCGGTCAATCTTTTGACCTCGATTTTTGTGCCAATGAGTATGGCCTACAAAAATCGAATTCTCCACAAAATTTCAGCTCAAACGGACCATGCATTGACCAAAGTCAACACTGGTCAAACTTGCCCAGAAACCCTAACTGCAGAAAATTTGCTACGGTAAATTTTGTCCTTTAGCTGCAGTAGATTTCGTCCTTCTTCTCACGTGGGAGATGAAACTGCTTCTCAAATGCTTGTAGATAATCAGAGGAGAAGATGTGTGATGAGATGAGTGAAAAGCTCTCCAACGTTGACTGTATTTATATCCATCATTGAGGTGTGTGACACATCTGTTGGGGGTGTAAAACCTTAAGGCCGACCTGCACTTAAATTTATTATAAATAATAAATTCAAAATAAATGTTTTGCTCATCAGATTACAATCAATTTTATATTGATTTTACACCTCTCCGAAAGAGGAATCCAATACAAATATTGGAATCTTCATCTGAGCATCACAAGATGGAGTTTGGACCTAGTTGTCCAAATTTAACACTCCCTCTCAACTAGGGAGAACTCCATCCACCAGTGCAATCAAACATCGTGCGTCATCCTGCTGTAACTTGCTTTGCTGGCCTCTTTATTTCAGAACAGAAGTGGGTTAGTCACAAAGACATCATCCCCCGGCTGACAAATTCAGCCCAGAGGTCCGAAACCTCTATCGGACTCACAAAGAGTCTCCAACCAACCCGAAGTTGGTTCATCTGACCCGAAGTCAGGCGGAGGTCCGAGACCTCACTAGACTTGATCCCAGATCAAGTGGTTGGACCGTGCCATCCTAGATAGAGTACGGCAATCTCTGATGCGTCCATCAATCTTTGCTACTAGTCTCTAGCTTTTCCCATCTCATTGGCCAAATGAGAGGTACTTCCCATGAGCCCTGAACTCAATGGGTAGGATGCATACGGGGCACAGATAATGAGAGGTGAACCAACTCAATAATCACAACGGTGGGGTCCAAGCACACCAACAAGGTTTGGCAAGCCTAGCCTTGTGGTTGCTCATAGCTCCGAGAAGCTGTCCCCAAAGCCCCCCAGAGCTCATCGTCCAACAGGACCCACATCATAGGGTCGTTCCACGATACCAAGCCTCTCACGGAAGGTTAGGAACTTGACCTTACCCAAGGGCTTAGTGAGAATATCTGTGACCTGCTCATCAGTTCCTATATGATCGAGCCTTACGGCGCCTCGTTGTACCATATCCCGGATGAAATGGTACCTGATATCAATATGCTTGGATCGGTCGTGGAACACAGGATTCTCGGACAAGCGAATCCCACTCTGGTTATCACAGAGTATCACGGTGGTATCTAGCACATGTCCAAACAGCGCACTAAAGAACTTTCGCAACCAAACTGCGTCATAACAGGCCATACTTGCTGCAATGTATTCAGCCTCTGTGGTGCTCAAAGTCACCGACTTCTGCTTCCTACTCATCCATGAAATCGAAGCAGAACCAAGATTGACGCAGCATCCCGATGTGCTCTTACGATCCACCACACTGCCAGCCCAGTCGGCATTAGTATATCCACGGAGTGTCACGCTCCTGGCAGTGTATCTCAGCCCATGGTTTATCGTGCCCCGAAGGTATCTCAGAAGATTCCTGGCACCAACCCAGTGAAAGTGATGAGGCTCAACCATCTGTTGACTCAAAGTGTTCACTGCAAAACATATATCTGGACGGGTGTTCACTAAGAACATCAGAGCCCCTACGAGTTGACGATACTCAGTAGGATTTGCCAATACGGGCCCAGCAGCGCTGCCACTCAATTTCTTGAAGTTGAGTTCCATTGCAATCCACCATACCAAATCTTTCCAGAAGTTTCACAATATATTTTCCTTGAGAAAGGAAAATCTCTCCACGTCTCTGCCAGACCTCCAGGCCTAGGAAGTAGTGCATCAGTCCTAGGTCCTTCATCTCGAACTCAGCAACAAGCTCCCTCTTGCATTGATGAATGAGAGGGTCAGCACCTGTCAGGAAGAGGTCGTCCACATACAGCACCAGAATGAGAGGCTTCCCTTGGACAACCTTGAAGTAAAGGTTCGGATCAGCATTACTTCGAGTGAAGCCCAGCTTCATCAAGTAACTATCCATCCTCTCGTACCAAGCTCTGGGTGCTTGCTTTAACCCATAGAGGGCTTTCTTCAACTTGCAGACATGAGTGTCTCGATCCTGAACTTCAAATCCCAGAGGTTGTTCTACATACACCTCTTCTTTTATTGTACCATGCAGAAAGGCGGTCTTGACATCCATCTGATGAAGACTCCATCCTTGCGTAGCAACAAGGGCTATGATTGATCGAATGGTGGTATATCGTGCCACAGGTGCAAATATGTCATCATAATCTACTCCTTCCTTTTGAGAGAAGCCACGGGCAACAAATCTTGCCTTGAACTTTTCAGCACTTCCATCAGATCCATGCTTGATCTTGTAGAGCCATTTTACGGTGACAACTGATTTGTCCTTCGGTCTTGGAACCACATCCCAGACATCATTCTTCATTATGGACTCATATTCTTCGTGCATAGCATCCTTCCAGACTTGATGCTTTACGGCTTCCTCAAAAGATCCAGGTTCAGATTGTACAATAGTACTCATGGCAGCGAGATACCCTTGGTATCTACACGGCTTCTTGCTTTCTCGGAATGTCCCCCTCGGGGCAGCATGTCCCTCGACATCTTCGAGAGTGTCCCTGAGCCATGATGGTCTCTTTCTCAGTGAAGGAGATGGATCTATTGGGTCCATTGGTCCTTCAACATTAGGCATTGTCTCATCCTGCGGTTCTTCTTGATTTCCAGGCCTTGCTTCATGATTTTCCTCAGATCTCGGAAGATCTATTACTTTCTTCAGGGAAGCATCTTCGTCAAAAGTGACATCATGGCATATTTCTACTTCCCTTTGACCAGGTACATAGACTCTATAGGCCTTAGAGGTTTTGTTGTAGCCCACAAACATTCCTTTCTTCCCAGAAGCATCCAGCTTACTTCTCTTTTCTTTTGGCACATGAAAATAAACAGGACATCCAAAAATTCTAAAATGTGAGACATCAGGTTTCTTACTAGTGAAAACCTCTTCGGGAGTTTTGGAGTCCAGAGCGGAATGAGGGCATCGGTTTTGAATGTATACAACAATATTTGCAGCTTCTCCCCACAGAAACTTCGGTAGACCCTAGTCACATAGCATGGCACAGGCAGCTTCCACAATAGTCCTGTTTTTGCGTTCAGCAACACCATTCTGCTCAGGAGTATAGGCAGTAGTAGTCTCCCTCTTAATGCCAGCTTCTCTGCAAAAGTCCTTGAACTCATTTGACTCATATTCAGTGCCATTGTCGGTCCTCAAAATCTTGATCTTCTTCCCTGTCATATTTTCCACGAAGGCTTTGAAGGTACGGAACCACATGAAAGCCTCATCCTTCTTCTTCAAGAAGTATATCTAGGTTTTGCGGGAGAAGTCATCAGTGAATGTCATATAGTAAGAACATCCTCCCAGGGATGTCACGGGTAGCATACCAGATAGATCAGAATGGACCAGTTGCAAAATATCAGATGTCTTTGTGACACTTGAGAGGAAAGGTCCCCTTGTATGCTTTCCTTCGGCACAACCCTTACATACACCTTCATGATTATTTCCAAAATCGGGCATCCCTATCACCACCTTCCTTGCTTCGGGAAGGGCCTTGTAATGAAGGTTTCCAAACCTCCGGTGCCATAGTTCAGTTTGTCGGATAGTATCACATGTCATAGCTCCTAGTGGACTTCCTTCAACCTGGTAGAGTGTTCCAACTCTAAAACCAATCACGATAGCTTCCTTGAGATTCTTCTTCCACATGCGCACCTTTCCATCAATGAATGCCACATTGAAGCCTTTGTCTTCCATGGCTGATATAGACACAAGGTTCTTCTTCAATTTTGGTACATAGAGTACATCCTGCAAATGTAGGACTTGTCCTTGAGACAAGTGGAGGGTCACAGTCACTGTCCCTTTCACGGGATATGTGGCATTATCTCCAATGATAATTTCCAGATTAGTATCCTTGTCAACCATGTCAGAGAGTGCTTCCTTGAACCCAGTGATGTGTCTTGAGGCACCGCTATCTATCAGCCAGACATCCATAGTGTTAGGCGGGGATGCAGCAAAGAGGGCAGATACAAGAATGTATTCATTTCTTTTATCAACAGCATTTGACTCCTCATACCTGGAGTTTCTAGACCTTTTGAAAGGTTGATTGTTTCTGCTAGAGGGATCCTTCCTCTTTCCTTTGGACCTGTTGTTTCTTTGATTTCCATTCCTCCGATTGTTGTTGTTGTCATCACTATCGGGAGAATCCTTTTTGAAAGGAAATTCTCTAGCATGATGACCTGGCCTATGAAAAGTGAAACACTTGCCCTTCTTTCCTTAGACCTGCTCTTCCTTTGTTCTTTGGACCACTAGGGAGTTCTTCTTTGTGGGGAATGAGCAACTCTCGGCGACATTTTTACGTCATTGTTCGTATTCCTTCATTCTTAATGCTCTTCTTGCATGTGCATCTTGACGGTAGCTCGTCAAAGTTAGGAATTGTATTATTATTGAGAATGGTAGTGTTGAATACTTGCCATTCATATGGGAATCTCCAAGTGCGGTGAGAACCATCTCACGATCAGCTATTGTCTCCCCAATGGCAATGGTGCGATCTTGGTCAATTTGAGAAAGTATGTTTGGAGCGAGACTCATCCATTTTTGCCTTTCTTGATTCTTCAATTGATTCTTGAAGAATAGCACCTGGTTTGCATTGTTTACTTTGAACATTTGTATCAGCTTATCATACATTTCTTTGGATGTGCCTAGCTCAGATATGTAGGCAACTAGACTTTTATGTATGGATTCTTTGATCATTAGCTTTGCTTTGATCCCCCCCTTCTTATACTTGGTTTTAGCAGCAGCAATAGCAGTGGATGGAGGTTCTTGTATCTTACCCAGTACATAGTCCATGAGATCATGGTCTTCTAATTTGAGATCTAATATCATCTTCCAAGCATGGAAGTCATCCCTTCCAGTCAGCTTGTCATCCTCCTTGAAGCCATAACTTGTGGAACTCATTTTTCTCAGTTGGTGATTGCTATAAGTTAGGGCTTGTCTTCACCTCAGCTCTGATTCCATGTAAATTTTTGTAGATGTTCTATGCTTGATGCAATTTTACTTTTATAATAGCAATCACATAAATAGTTAAGTAAAATGCTGATAGACCATACCAGTGGATCTATAGAAGACAAACCAGAAATAGGAGAATGTGTTGGTGCGTTATGGTGGTCAGCAGGATGCTTCAACCAGCAAAGTCTTCTTGGTCGGCCAACCCAGAATGTGTCACAACAGTCCTCAAATCAGTCATCCAGTCAACTCAAAGTCAACCCCAGAAAAGTCAACGCAGTCTAGAAAAAGTCAACGCAGGGCAACAACAATAAAGTCAATGCAGCTCCAACTTCGGTCAGCCTTTTGACCTCGATTTTTGTGCCAATGAGTACGGCCTTCAAAAATCGAACTCTCCACAAAATTTCATCTCAAACGGACCATGCGTTGACTAAAGTCAATGTTGGTCAAACTTGCCCAGAAACCCTAACTGCAGAAAATTTCGTCCAGAAACTCTAACTGCAGAAATTTCGTCCTTTTTCCAGCTGCAGCTACTTCGTCCTTTTCCCATGTGAGAACTGCTTCTTAGATGCTCGTATCCAAAGAGAAGTGTGTGGATGAGATGAGTGAAAAGCTCTCCAACGTTGACTGTATTTATATCCATCAGTGAGGTGTGTGACACATCTGTTGGGCATGTAAAACCTTAAGGCCGACCTGCACTTAAATCTATTATAAATAATAAATTCAAATTAAATGTTCTGCTCATCAGATTAAAATCAATTTTAAAAGAGGAATCCAATACAAATATTGGAATCTTCATCTGAGCATCACAAGATGGAGTTTGGACCTAGTTGTCCAAATTTAACACTTTTCCACCATCCTGTTTCAAACCAAAGATGATGCGAGTTAGTTCTTAATTGAGCAATAAGAACCTTTGCCCTCCACGGAATGTTAGCTCCAATGTACTCTTTTTGTTGGAGATCATATGTAGGGTTGAATTCTTCAATGTAGTACTTCTTCTTTCTACCCAACTCTTTTCCCTATACCTGTTTACGAAACTCCTCCATAACAAAATTCTTTAGCTCCTTGCTATTTGTGGGACAAGCGTTGAGGTAGATATTCTATTTTTGCATCCATGTGTAGTTTTGTCTCATCCATTTTTTCTTTCTTTCACTAATGCCTTCCTTGAAGATAACATTAGGCCATCTACCTACTCCCATTTGCTCAATTCCTTTTAGATATCTTATGAGCCGCACCATAGCAATTGCTTCGATGGGAGTTGCTCCTGTTTCACTCGACATTATCTCGTAAGGTACCAAACGTTTTATTTTGAACTTGCTCATGATCAAGCGTTTTTGGATTTTCTCAATTTGCTTCCATTTTGAGACAGGGGTGCTGCTAGCCCACAATTCACACCCATATAGCATCATTAGACAAACTAGGAGTCCAAAAAGCACTTTAATCGTTTTCCAATCCCATAACTCTGCCTCTCTACTTCTGTTTTGAAGAGCATATAATGCTTTCCACCCTCCTAAGATTCTCTTCTTTTTGCAGTCCTCTCAATTAAGTTTGTTGTTGAAATCAATTTCGAGGTATTTGTACTCATTTACTTCTTCAAGAATGTTGCCTTCAAAGAAGAACGTATGCTGACTCTGCTTCCTTTTACTAGAGAAAATCATTATCTTGGTCTTGCTAATATTGACTTGCATCCCCACTACTCTACAAAAATGCTCAAGGGCATATAGGCGCATCTGCAATCCATGGCCGATTTAGAAATAAATACAAGATCATCAGCATATAAAAGAAGCTTTATCACAAACTCCCCCAACGAACACCATCCCCACCTTGCAAATTTAGCCACTCTTCCAGTTTATCAATATATAAGCCAAAAAGAGTAGGGGATAGAGGGCAACCTTGCTTGACTCCAATGCCACTTCTAAAGCTTTCTGAAATACCCGTTGAGGTTCTAATTTTGACTTTCACCTCTTCATAAAGTCTATGGACAACAACTCTATAATGCAAAGGAATTTCAAGTTCTTCCATTCTACGCCACAACTTATCTCTAGGGACTGTGTCAAATGCCTTTGTGAAGTCAACAAAACAACATAATACTTCTTCTTTATCCCCCCAAACCTTGTCAATAATGTGTCTCAATATGATGCCGTGATCCACTATAGAATGCTTCGGTCTAAAACCCGCTTGTCCTTATTCCCTATTTTCTTTTACTTCTGCCCACTTACTAATTCTATTTTCTACCATGCCGCCGAAAAGCTTTGCAAATAAAGGATTGATCACAATGGTTCTATAATTGGACGGATTATTAATGTCTCCACTTTTAAAAAGGGGTATTGCTAGGCTAGTTGTCCAGTCTCTTGGGAATCCTTGTTGAATGATGTTGTTGAATATTTCCATGATGCACGGTGCAAGAGTGTTCCTTCCCCATTTTAGATACTCTGCTTGAAGTTCAACCAAGTCTTTTGCCTTCCTGTTTTCAACTTCTTAATTCCAATCTCCACCTCCTCTAATGTGAAGAGCTTTGTAGTTGTGTTGAGCACTGGGGGAGGCTCAACCTTTGATTCTTTCTCATAGAGTTGTCTTGCATATTCAAACCATTGATTGGCTGTAATATTATTTTTGATTTGCTTCTTTCTTGGTTGAAGTTCGCGCCAGAAAAGCTTTGGGTTATTCTTGCCTAGATATATTAACTTTTCTCACCTTGTTTGCATGAACTCATTTTTTTCCTTTTTAGTATCTGCTTATATAACTTTACATTCATCTTCTCCTTAGGTTATCCTTGCCATTTTGCATTCCTCATCAAACCAAGCATTTACAAGAAAACAATTTGATTCTGATTTCCTATTTTTTGCTCTTTTGCACTTCTCAAGTGCCCTTTGAATTATATTTGTTAACTCATGACTTTTGAAGCTTTGGAAACCAGTTTTCTTGTGTTAGAAGATTTTTGCCCCTTGGTAGGATTGTCGAGAGAATTGGGTTTTTCTCTTATGCTGCCTTTCTTCTACCCATGATAACTTCATCTAAATTGGGTTATGGTTTGATTTTAAGTCCCAATTATGCTCTCCAATCTTAACTTCGTCTATCTTTTCTATCAAGCTTTGTGAACAATTCACATAATCAACAACACTTGCTCCATTGTATGTGTTGCAAGTGAAGTTCCCAGACCTTTTCGATCTGTACAGACCATTGCAAATAATTAAGTTGAAAGCCCCACACAGTGTAAGCAATTCCTCTCCAAAATGATTGCTAACTTTGTCATCTTCTGAACATCTCACCCATTGGGGATTCTTCTCTTCAGTGAGCCAAATAGGATTATGATCCTCTTTGCAACAAAGAATACTAGCTTGCTGATTTGTTCTTCTAGCATTAAAATCGCCCACGAAAAGTACTTCTCCCTGCTCATAGTACGCGGAAATATCTTGCTTTAAAGTTGCATACGGATCCTTGCTATCTAGCCCCTTATTTTTGTAAGTTTTTGAGACTTGAGGGGCAAAATAACATGCTGCAATTCTTATGTGATTCTCATTCTCTGATATTTTGAACCATAAATATTGTTTATTTTCATCTTCTTTCATCAACTGAATGTGATGGCCTTCCTTTTCTTTCACTAAAACTAGTATCCCCCATACCCTTCGCCATTTTTTGCTACCTTGTTCCAAACTGTTAACTTCAAATAACCGTCAAACACAGGAGTTTTGCAACTATCATGTTCATGAGTTTCCGTGAGACAAATTATATCTCTACCTTCCGCAATAGGCCCTAAATTAAGTCCCTTCCTCCAAGGGTAGCCTCTACAATTCCAACAAACTAAACTTAGTTAGACCTGGGTAGGATTTGACTACTATGCAGTTTGACACATAAGACTCAACTTTGAGTCTTCGCCCATTTCCATCCATGTTGCTCTTGTTGTTTTCCTCCCTATTATCGAATTCTCTGTTTTTTCTTTACTGCCAGCTTGCTGCCTTGTTTTGTCCCGAGTCCCAAACACTGCAATAACTGCTTTACCATTGTACAACCATTTCCTTTTCCCTTCATTTCTTGCTGCCCTAATTTTCTTCACTTCTTCCCTTCTCTCCTCTTGTTGTTTGCTGGTTAAATCATCATCTAGGAAGAAGTGTGAGCCTTTCAAGATTTTCTTTTTGCTCAAGAGATGGTGTTTGTCTTGCACGGTTGCCATGGTGACTTATTTTCTCTTCACATATCTTCCCCTCCCTCCTTGCTTGACAAATTTGCCCTTTCCAATGTGGTTTCTCTTTCTGAAAGTCCCTTGTCAAATTGAGAGTACTTTCATTCCTCCCATAATCTCTTATTCCCCTGATAATAAAGTTTGTTTCCCTGTCTTTTCTTTCTTTGTGTTTTTTTTTTTTTTTTTGGTTCTATGAGCATTTGCATCTTCTTCTGCCTATGTCCTTATTTAACCATTAGCGTCTTCAACTCTATCTTTGATTTCTTTTGGACAATCATCCCTATTGTTCTTTTTTGTCTTCTCTTTTGAAAGATCTGTTTGTTGAGATACTTGTGTATCTACCTGAGTTGCTTTAAAAATTATCACATCTTTGTTTGCTGTCCTTGATCTTGTTATGGTTTGCCACACTGTCTTCATGCTTTGCCATTCTTGTTTTCCTATCTCTAGAGCCTCTTGTAACATTGTTACCTGTTCTTTTAAAATTCTATTACCTTCCATTAAACATTGATTTGCAAATGTGATCTCTGAAATTTTGCGGCCCCTTTCTTGTTCTTTGGCTTTCAAAATCTCCAACCTTGTCTTGACCCTCATCAGTTCTTCGACATAGAGATTCGATGACCAAGTAAGAGGTGTGGATGTGAGACTGTAAATGGTTGACTCTTTTTTATTTTTGCTGCTCTTATTTATTTTCTTTTTCTGACACCGTTTTCTTTTTCTTTGTCTTTGTCCTTGTTCCCATTTGAGGCGAGCAAGTCTACGCCTTAAAATGCCCCGATATTGCTTTGCATTTACCCAATCCACTTTCCTGTTTTGTCTGTTGAAACAATTTTGACTTGACCTAGATGATTGGTTTCCACAAAACCTGATATTTCCTTGCCATTTTCAACATTTGCTATTGATTTTCTTTCCATTTTAAGATGAGAAAATCCCCTCGAGCAAAAAGCCTGAACAGAAAATACTCCCTTTTCAGCAAAGAGTAAATTCGAATCTTCACAATTGTGCCGTCCTGAACTTATTTTTGTGAGACCTCAACTCTTGAAGCCGCTACCTATAAATCCCAATCCCAACACGAGTTATTTTGATTTTGAAGATCGCTCCTCAAAAGATCTTGAATACCTTGTGAGTACGGGAATCTATGGCAACTTGCTGCAGTTTATCAGTGCCCTCCATGCTGAACGAGTATGAACCACAAAGCAACTTCGCCAATTCTTCACTACGAATTCTTCACTTCTCCAATATTCCCCAACCCGTGCATGCTCCTTGCCGTGCTCACTCCATATCCCTAATAAAACAAATTCAAGAGTTTGGGATTAATGCCCGGCCATGTAGAACTACAATTTCAGCATTAAAACACTACTAAAAATGTAATATGTTAAATGAAAAGGGCTCCGAGTAAATGCTATAAATTACGGAGAATTATGATATTTTTAGCCAATCGATTTTTCCTTTTCTATTTAAGTTAAAGTTTGATACTTGTTGTGATACAGCTTTTGCAATTTCAGTATTAAAATTATTACCGAACAGTTTGAAAATTTTCATTTTTAAATTTTAGCTTGGAAGTTTTTAGTAACGAACTTTTCTTATCTTAATGTAAAGTTCTCCAATTTTGGAACAAAGATTGTTTTAATATACCTAGTGATTGAAAGATACTTTTATTGTTGATTTTTGTACCAACAACGAACAGCTCCTTCCCAGGTAGTGGTTAGAAACCCATCAAAGGCACAGAATGGAGCTTGAAACGTTAACATCCAACACTAATACTGGACAGTCCTTTTCTGAGGTACCAAGGGATTGTACAAACGCATGAAAGGATAATGCTCCTGTCAGCCAACCAATGCATTAAGTCCACCTGCCTACCAACATGAATCAGCAAGCCATGATACTGCATACAGGGTGAGCCACATGATAAGAGTTACCTCAAGTAGTTCAACACCGGCATCTTCTTTTAAGAGTCACTCCTCACCTGCAATGGGGACAACATGGTTAATCAGTTCATTATTGATAGGCAGTATCGGCAGCAAGCCATCTAACGAGAGAGCAACTCTGCACAAGCTGGATTTAAAGGTTAATTTCATCATCATCAGTGATAATTACGGCCAAAGAACTGAATTTCTGAGTTTAGCTATGATATGGAGTCACTGTCATGTCGTGGATATGCTATGATTGCTATCATCCGCGTGAAAGTTTCTAGAAAAAATATGGCATAAGTTAGTCACAAACAATTTGACCCAAAATATGTGAAGTATTCTCAGCATTTGAGTGGTTAATAGTAAATACTGTTAACATTTCAGTACATGGTGATCAGATCAACAGAGTTATAAAGCCTAAGAAAACTGGAAACTTTAACTCTCAAAACCGTTATTACAACTAGATCTGAACATACATAGGGAAATTGAAAAATATGGACAACAAACTAAAAGGAACTCTCAGCACACAGAAAACGCAGAAAATCGTCTACTGTTTTCTTTATTAACTAAGGAAACAAACAATGCATTCTGCTGATAAAAGTGTATACCTATAACAGAGGTCCCTGCCTTCTTTTATAATGAAGAAAGGCCAGGGGTTACATGCTATAAAACCTATCCAAGGCACCTAGAGAGAAGTGCCTAGTGTACATGCAAAGCATTCACTGGGCCTTCTAGAAATCTGTGCCAAAAACAGAACTGTACACCTGCATGCAAGGCGCCCCACTCTAAACTTGAGATCAACACCTCTTTTAAATTTGAGATTACTAATTCTAATAAACTCAAACTGAATCAGAAAAGTGCCTATTTTGAAAACAAAAGCTAGTCTCGGACATTAGTAACTCTTAATTCTGGAATTGCTCATTTAGAATAGCAGTTAATTCTTGAAGTTCTAAGAACAATGTATGCACAGCTTGAGGACTGCTGTGTGCCATGCTTCTTCCTTGACTGCTGTGCCTCTCCACAGGTTGAAACAAAATATAAAGAAAAGGGAGATTGCTTTATTGAGCAAAATCACATGTACATAAGGGTTTATTGTTTAATAGAAACCTTTGCAGGGTCCCAAAAATGGCGTATGGTGAATTTGTACTGATTGAAATTTGTAGACAGTACAAGTATTGGTGTAGTACTCAATGTATAAGGCAAAAAAAATTGATTTTCCAGGGAGGTTCAACAGTCTCACCCATACGAGGGTTGAGGAAATACTAATTGAACTTAAAGCAAGAATAAATTCAAGGAACCACAGGTCAAAGATGAGTCTAACTTTGCCCCAAAACCATGGTCCCTTCGTGACATTTATGTGGTCTTCTGAGCTTCTAAAATATTCAAAAATTCCCATTGATCAAAGGCTTACTATGTGCGTTGTCATCCAGTTGGAACCAATCCATTCTATGAGAGTTGTAGATGTTGGCTGTAGCCGCAAATGGATCTTTAGATTAGGGCAGTTTTTGATAATCCTGGATGTACATGTTAATCTCCTTCAAAGTAATTCATAATGCGGCTGTAATAATCTCTCTAATGTGAAGTTGCTTTGGAATAGGATCTTTGTTTCCAAAAGGAGTGCTTGCGATTGACTGACCACTTTGAACAAATGATTCGAAGGAGTAGATTTATCCAGAGCTTCAATAACAACAACTGAATGGAGAGCTCAATGGTGGTGGTGAGGTCCTTTTTTGAGAGGCTTCATTAGACTCTTTGTAGATACGAGACACAGGGGGCGTGTGACATGACTGCAATAGAATTTGCTTTTCCAGCTGCCAAATTGCAAAGGGAGTCCTCTGTTGGCACTATAGACTCTCTGTGGTGGTAAACAGGCATGAGGCAGGGAAGTCACTTGCCTGCAGAGACCAGACTGCACCCGAGGGTGCGTCAAACTCAATCTTGGAGACCTACTACAAACCCTAGCTCTCACTCTGCATGGTAAAATGTCTCCTTCAACTATATAAATATAATCAATGAATGTCCATGTGGGTACCCTGTACCAAAAAACAAAACTATGCTGCAAATGCAGGCCACCACAAGCAAAAACAAGGTAGGTTTGTTAAAATTGAACAACTAGGTCCAAACTGCATGTTGTGATGCTCAGATTAAGATACTGATATTTTTGTTGGATTCCTCTTTCGGAGAGGTGTAAGATCCATATATAATTTATCTTAATCCGATGAGCAGAACATGTATTTTGAATTTATTATTTATAATAAATTATATGTGCAGGTCGGCCTTAAGGTTTTGCACCCCTAGCAGATGTGTCACACACCTCAATGATGGATATAAATACAGGCAAAGTTGGAGAGCATTTCACAACAACTCAACACACATCTTCTTCTCTCATCTGATTTAGTACGAGCTCCTTGGAGGACAATTTCAGCTCACACGTGTGAAGAAGAAGGACGAATCTGTACGGCCAAGAGGAAGGACGAAATTTCTGCAGCTAGGGTTTCCAAGGAAGTTTGACCAGCGTTGACTTTGGTCAACGCATGGTCCGAAAGGGCTGAAAATTGTTGGAGACTTCGATTTTAGGAGGCCGTACACATTGGCACAGAAATCGAGGTCAAAAGGTTGACCGAACTTGTTGCTGCGTTGACTTTTAGCTTGCTGCCCTGCGTTGACTTTTCTGGACAGCGTTGACTTTTCTGGAGTTGACTTGGGTTGACTCGGTAGCTGATTTGAGGATTGTTGTGACACATTCTGGGTTGGCTGATCAAGGAGACTTTGCTGGTTGAAGCATCCTGTTGACCGCTGTAACGCACCATCACATTTTTTTTCTGTTTTTGGTTTGTCTTCTATAAGATCCACTGATATGTTCTATCAGCATTTTACTTAACCATTTGTGTGATTGCTGTAATAAAAGTAAAGTTGCATCAAGCATAGAACATCTACAAAAATTTACATGGTATCGGAGCTGAGGTGAAGACAAGCCCTATCTTTAGCAATCACCATCTGAGAAAATGGGTTCCACAAGTTATGAATTCAAGGAGAATGACAAGCTAACTGGAAGGGATGACTTCCATGCCTGGAAGATGATATTAGATCTAAAATTGGAAGACCATGATCTCATGGATCATGTACTAGGTAAGATACAAGAACCTCCATCCAATGCTACTGCTGCTGCTAAAAACAAGTATAAGAAGGGGGAGATCAAAGCAAAGCTGATGATCAGGGAATCCATACATAAGAGTCTGGTTGCCTATATATTTGAGCTAGGCACATCCAAGGAGATGTATGACAAATTGATCCTGATGTTCAAAGTAAACAATGTGAACCAAGTGCTATTCCTCAAGAATAAATTGAAGAATATGAAGAAGGGCCGGGATGAGTCTGTTCAAGCTTACTTTCTGAAATTGACCGAAACAAGGAACAATTTGCTGGCTATTGGGGAGACAATAGCCGATCGTGAGATGGTTCTCACCGCACTTGGAGGACTCCCATATGAATGGCAAGTATTCACTACTACCATTCTCAATAATAATACCATTCCTAACATTGACGAGCTTCTGTCTAGATGTATGCAAGAAGAAACAAGAATGAAGGAATTCGAAAATGACAGAAATGCTGCCTATGGTGCTCATTCTCGAAAGAAGAACTCTGGTGGTCCTAAGGACAAAGGAAGAACAAGGGCCCAAGAAAAGAAGGGTAAGTGTTTCACTTGTCATGGGCCTGGTCACTATGCTAGAGAATGTCCCTTCAAGAAGGATTCTCCCGATAGTGATGATAACAACAACAACCAGAGGAATGGGAATCGAAGAAACAACAAATCCAAAGGAAAGAGGAAGGCTCCCTCTGGTGGAAACAATCAACCTTCTAAAAGGTCTAGAAACTCCAGGTATGAGGAGTCTAATGCTGTTGATAAAAGAAATGAGTATATTCTTGTATCTGCTCTCTCTGCTACATCCCCGCCCGACACTATGGATGTCTGGCTGATAGATAGTGGTGCCTCAAGACACATCACTGGATTTAAGGAAGCACTCTCTGACATGGTTGAGAGGGATACTAATCTAGAAATTATCCTTGGAGATAATGCCACATATCCCGTGAAAGGGACTGGGACTGTGACCCTCCACTTGTCTCAAGGACAAGTCCTACATTTACAAGATGTACTCTATGTACCAAAATTGAAGAAGAGCCTTGTGTCTATATCAGCCATGGAAGACAAAGGGTTCAATGTAACATTCACTGATGGAAAGGTGTTCATGTGGAAGAAGAGCTTCAAGGAAGCTATCTCGATTGGGTTTAGAGTTGGCACACTCTACCAGGTTGGAGGAAGTACATTGGGAGCAATGACATGTGATACTATCCGACAAACCGAACTATGGCACCGAAGGTTTGGACACCTTCATTACAAGGCCCTTCCCGAAGCAAGGAAGGTGGTGACAGGGATGCCTGACTTTGGAAATAATCATGAAGGTGTATGTAAGGGCTGTGCTGAAGGAAAGCATACAAGGGGACCTTTCCCCTCAAGTGTCACAAAGACATCTGATATTTTGCAACTGGTCCATTCTGATCTATCTGGTATGTTGGCCGTGACATCCCTGGGAGGATGTTCTTACTACATGACATTCACTGATGACTTCTCTCGCAAAACCTGGATATACTTCTTGAAGAAGAAGGATGAGGCTTTCATGTGGTTCCGTACCTTCAAAGCCTTGGTGGAAAATATGATCGGAAAGAAGATCAAGATTTTGAGGACTGACAATGGCACTGAATATGAGTCAAATGAGTTCAAAGACTTTTGCAGAGAAGAGGGAGACTACCACTGCATATACTCCTGAGCAGAATGGTGTTGCTGAACGCAAGAATAGGACTATTGTGGAAGCTGCCCGTGCCATGCTATGTGACCAGGGTCTACCGAAGTTTCTGTGGGGAGAAGCTGCAAATACTGTTGTGTATATTCAAAACCGATGCCCTCATTCCGCTTTGGACTCCAAAACTCCCGAAGAGGTTTTCTCTGGTAAGAAACCTGATGTCTCACATTTTAGAATTTTTGGATGTCCTGTCTATTTTCATGTGCAGAAAGAAAAGAGAAGTAAGCTGGATGCTACTGGGAAGAAAGGAATGTTTGTGGGCTATAGTGAGACTTCTAAGGCATATAGAGTCTATGTACCTGGTCAAAGGGAAGTAGAGATAAGCCATGATGTCACTTTTGACGAAGATGCTTCCTTGAAGAAAGTAGTAGATCTTCCTAGATCTGAAGAAAATCATGAAGAAAGACCTGGAAATCTGGAAGAACCCCAGGATGAGACTATGCCTGATATTGAAGGGCCAATGGACCCTATTGATCCACCCCCTTCACCAGGAAAGAGACCATCATGGCTCAGGGACACCCTCGAAGATGCTGAGGGTCATGCTGCCCCAAGGGGGACATTCCGAGAAAGCAAGAAGCCGTGTAGATACCAAGGGTATCTAGCTGCCATGAGTACTATTGTACAATCTGAACCTGGATCTTTTGAGGAAGCCATCAAGCATCAAATCTGGAAGGATGCTATGCATGAAGAATATGAGTCTATTATGAAGAATGATGTCTGGGATGTGGTCCCGAGACCGAAGGACAAATCTGTTGTCACCGCGAAATGGCTCTACAAAATCAAACATGGATCTGATGGGGGCTTTGGTTCAAGGCAGTTGTTGCTGAAGTGGCCTATAAGGAAGGACCCGTATGATGACATATTTGCACAGCACGATATACCACCATTCGATCAATCATAGCCCTTCTTTGCTACACAAGAATAGATCTTCATCAGATGGATATCAAGAGGCAAGCACCTGCATGGTGCAATAAAAGAAAGAGGTGTACCTAGAACAACCTGCGGGATTTTTGCTTAAGATCAAGACACTCATGTCTGTGCAGGTTGAAAGCCCTCTATGACCTTAAAGCAAGCACCCGAGTGGGTACGAGAGGATGGATAGTTACTTGATGAAGGTGGAGCTTCACTCGAGAAAGTATCTTGATCCAGACAACACTTCAAGGTTGTACGGGGAAGCCTCTCATTCTAGTCTTTGTATGTGGATCGGACGACCTCTTCCTGACAGGTGCTGACCCTCTCATTCATCGATGTAAGAGGGAGCTCGCTGCTGAGTTCGAGATGAAGGACCTAGGACTGATGCACTACTTCCTAGGCCTGGAGGTCTGGCAGAGACCTGGAGAGATTTTCCTTTCTCAAGGAAAATACATTGTGAAACTTCTAGAGAGATTTGGTATGGTGGACTGCAAGTCCGTGTCAACACTGATGGAACTCAACTTCAAAAAGTTGAGTGGCAGCGCTGCTGGGCCTATCTTGGCCAATCCTACTGAGTATCGTCAACTCATAGGAGCTTTGATGTTCTTAGTGAACACATGTCCGGACATATGTTTTGCAGTGAACACTTTGAGTCAACAGATGGTTGAGCCTCATCATTTTCACTGGGTTGGTGCCAAGAATCTTTTGAGATATCTTCGGGGCACGATAAACCATGGTCTGAGATACACTGCCGGGAGTGTGATACTCCGTGGATATACTGATGCCGATTGGGCTGGCAGTGTGGTGGATCGTAAGAGCACATCTGGATGCTGCTTCAATCTTGGTTCTGCTTCGATCTCATGGATGAGCAGGAAGCAGAAATCGGTGGCTTTGAGCACCGCGGAGGCCGAATACATTGCTGCTAGTATGGCCTGTTGTGAAGCAGTTTGGTTGCGGAAGCTCTTTAGTGAGCTGTTTGGACATGTGCTAGATACCATTGTGATACTCTGTGATAATCAGAGTGGGATTCGTATGACTGAGAATCTTGTGTTCCACGACCGATCCAAGCATATTGATATCAGGTACCACTTTATCCGGGATATGGTACAGCGAGGCGCCGTAAGGCTCGATCATATAGGAACTGATGAGCAGGTCGCGGATATTCTCACTAAGCCCTTGGGGAAGGTCAAGTTCCTAACCTTCCGTGAGAGTCTCGGTATCGTGGAACGACCCTATGATGTGGGTCCCGTTGGACGATGAGCTCTGGGAGCTCTGGGGGGCTTTGGGGATAGCTTCTCGGAGCTATAAGCACTTATGGTGCTTCTGCCCCACCATTGTGATTATTGAGTTGGTTCGCCTCTCATTTATCTGCGCCCCGTATGCATCCTACCCATTGAGTTCAGGGCTCATGGGAAGTACCTCTCATTTGGCCAATGAGGTGGGAAAAGCTAGAGACTAGTAGCAAATACTGATGGACGCATCAGAGATTGCCGTACTCTCTATCTAGGATGGCACTGTCCAACCACTTGATCTGGGATCAAGTATAGTGAGGTTTCGGACCTCCGCCTGACTTCAGGTCAGATGAACCAACTTCGGGTTGGTTGGAGACTCTTTGTGAGTCGGTAAATTCGAACCTGCGGTGGTCTGTAGTGGGGATGATGTCTTAGAAGTAGGCCCATACAATTACAAGAAATAAAGAGCCGACAAAGCAAATTCTGGCGGGATGGCCTTACGATATTTGATTACTGCTTGATGAAAAGAGTTCTCCCTAGTTGAGGAGAGAGGGAGTCTTAAATTGGACAACTAGGTCCAAACTCCATGTTGTGATGCTTAGATTAAGAGGCTAATATTTTTGTTGGATTCCTCTTTCGGAGAGGTGTAAATCCATATAAAATATATCTTAATCCGATGAGCAGAACATTTATTTTGAATTTATTATTTATAATAAATTATATGTGCAGGTCGGCCTTAAGGTTTCACACCCCCAGCGGATGTGTCACACACCCCAATGATGGATATAAATACAGGCAAAGTTGGAGAGCATTTCACAACAACTCAACACACATCTTCTTCTCTCATCTGATTTAGTACGAGCTCCTTGGAGGACAATTTCAGCTCACACGTGTGAAGAAGAAGGACGAATCTGTACGGCCAAGAGGAAGGACGAAATTTCTGCAGCTAGGGTTTCCAAGGAAGTTTGACCAGCGTTGACTTTGGTCAACGCATGGTCCGAAAGGGCTGAAAATTGTTGGAGAGTTCGATTTTGGGAGGCCGTACACATTGGCATAGAAACCGAGGTCAAAAGGTTGACCGAACTTGTTGCTGCGTTGACTTTTAGCTTGCTGCCCTGCGTTGACTTTTCTGGAGTTGACTTGGGTTGACTCGGTAGCTGATTTGAGGATTGTTGTGACACATTCTGGGTTGGCTGATCAAGGAGACTTTGCTGGTTGAAGCATCCTATTGACCGCCGTAACGCACCATCACATTTTTTCTGTTTCTGGTTTGTCTTCTATAAGATCCACTGATATGTTCTATCAGCATTTTACTTAACCATTTGTGTGATTGCTGTAATAAAAGTAAAGTTGCATCAAGCATAGAACATCTACAAAGTTTACGGTTTATTGGATCCACCAAAATGGGTAAACATGGGAAAAGCTGTTCTCCTATTCCCGACTGACAAGCCGGCTAGCCATGTAGCCAGTAGCCCCTAACAGTAGCCACTAGTTAATGATGTGCCATTTTTTTCTGCCACCTACATTAGTCACATGCTTCTCACCCATCTGGAAAGAGCACATGGATGAAGGTGGGCTTTCAATCAAAAGGTACTTTGTTCATTTTGCAATCGGGTGCTTATGCTTGTTTGTATTCGAGCAATTGTAATGGATTATTGGGTGACCTAGAAGAAAGAGGGGTTTTGACCGTGATCTTGTTCCCTCACCATAAATGGGGGGTTAATCTTCGATCCTAGTCGAGTGGGACCTCCCCTATTTGATGGGTATAGGAGGGGCACTACTTGGAGATGTTAGATGATCCAAAAATAAATATTATCATAGGTTATAAAGTTTGAATAAAATAATTATTAATTTAAGATATTAAATTAATAATTATTATTCTAGAATATTTAATAACTATTTGAGATACTTAGAAATAGAATTTTGTTATTAAAAATAAGACTCTAGAATAGAGTCATTTCCTAGGCTCTAAGTTAGGAATAAAGTTAGTAGAATAGTTAGAAGGTCATTTAATGTAAGTGGACACTTGTTATTTAATAAGTGATCCATAATTAGTGGAAGTTAGGACATTGAGCTTATAAATAGCTCATTGCAAGAGTGTTTTTGTTGTTCGGGTGTAAACTCTTACATAATTCCAATGTAAATTTTTTTTTCTGATTAATAAAATTACGTGTCTGAGGACACTTCAGCCATTATTGTGGTATCTGAGCTACAATAATGTTGTAGTAGATGTGAGGAGGAGATTCCAGCTCTACAAGTTCTTGTAAAACTCCTTTGAATTGATCAAAAAATTATTGGTATGGAATTTGTCAAGTTTTTTGTCTAACAGAACATAAATTTTATTATTGATTTTAGATTTGTAAATGCTAAGATCATTTTTTTTTGCAAAATAGTTTTCTACAAAATCTATTCTACAAAATCTGCCCATTAAAAACTATTTGGCCTACATTCATCATTGTTGTTCATCCAAAATTCACACTCTACACGGTCTCCTGAGTTTGAATTCAGTGGGTTGTCCCCTTGCCTATTTATATATTGAAACTTGGAACACTTCCCAATTTGGTCAGATGTTGCTCCAAATTGAACCTTTTCGATCGAAAAGAAGGTTGAATTGAATTAACGAAAACTGCTGCATAACTAAAAGTGACTTGGGCTCCAAAATGAATGATTTGCCAATAGATTTCCAACCTGACATATAGACTTTACAACTTTGCTCGGCCCCCAAAATTCTAGAGAAGTAGCACGACAGGCCTAATTGTTCCATTCCTATTTGTACTCTTTTTGATTGGTTAATATCGAGTTTTTTTATTATTAATGCATGATTTTGAAATGCAAAAGATTGACATGGCGAGTCTGATGGAAAAAGGCAAACAGTTCGTAGTAGAGAAGGTATGGCTCAATCACACTGGAGAGCGTTGTTGACATAACGAATCCTTACAGTCATACCTTCGCATTGTGCATCATAAAATAGTACCATTGCAGCATAATACCATCTGCTCTGCTCAAGTGCCTCCAGATTATCACTTGAGATGCAGGAATTCAATCATAGCGTTTGCTAGAATCCCACATGCTGCCAGCAGAATCTCGGTTTCAAGAGGTTTCTTCAAATTACTTATCGATTGTTTCTTGAGCATCTTTCAATGAGAGTGATGTTCAAATTACATGTAGTGTGTAGAAGATTGGAAACATTTTACCCAGTGTGTTGGTGGAGATCCGTTGCATTGCCAAGAATTGGTCTACCAGATTGCCTTGGAAACTTAGCGCAAAGACCTGTGTATGCATATGTGAACATTACTTGTGGTATAAACAAAAATTTGATTGGTTTGTAAATGATGCAAATTGACATTTTTTTTGTTGGAGCAATAATGTGAAGTAGCACTTTGTATTTTTTGAAGAACATTGTAATATTTTTTTATTCGAGTTTGTAATATTTTTTATTGGAGCAATAAGGTTATTTGTAATTTTTATTGGAGTATTAAGGTGATTTTTTTGTAATTTGTTTCTGGAGAGATAAGTGTGACTCAAAGTAATTTTACTTTGAGGGGGAGTAACTTTTTTTTACCAAATTATGCAAGAGCATCATTGTAAAAGTCAAATTTTGAAAGTTACCTTGTAAATATTTGAGAAATTGACTAGAGCCAAGCGCAAAGCTTAGTCAATTTTCTCCTGTTTCAACGACTATTCGAGGGTCAAGGCCAAGCCCCGATAGCTCGTTTTTTGCGTGGCGTGTGTCGTTTTTGCGTGGTGTGTTTCATGTGACGAGTTGCTCAATTTTTTTTTGTGCTTGATTGTTTTGGTGCACTGCTTCAATACTCCAATGTCGAAATTAATTAATCTCTTCTCTGAAACTGATAAGCTAGAAGGAGTGAAATCCTATAAGACATGGCGACGTCTAATTGAAGGCACTCTTATTTTTAATGAATTGTGGCATGACATTTGTGATGGCAACATTAAGCCAAATAAACCAATAGATCCATATTCACTTGCAAAATGGGAAATAAAAGATGCCAAGGCATTAGCTCTTATAAAAGCTTCCGTTACTAATGAAATGTACATACACATTGAGAATTCTTTAGATTCATGGGCTGCTTTAAATACATTCAAATATCTCTTTGATACACAACCTGAATAAAAGAAAGTTGATCTTCAATTATAATTTCTTCAATAGAAATTAACTGAAGGTGGTGATGTCCTTGAGTACATTTCACGACTTAAAAACATTACGCAAGAAATCATCAATGATGGTTTTCAAGTTGTTGATGAAAGCTTCTTAATTACAATTTTAATTGCTGGATTGCCATCATCATATACTCATTTTTTGGAAACTTTTTAAGTCACTGGCAAGTTAGAGAAGATCAAATTTGATGAAATGAGTGACATGTTAGCACAACATGATAAAAAATTCGGGAAGAAGAAGCATATTGGGGACCCGTAGAGTCAGAGAAGCAGTTCAAGCAATTCTGGTGACAATTCAGGAAAACGAAAAGGATGGGAAGAGGTAGTTTCAATCCAAATCAAGCAGCGCAAGGTCGTGGTCGTAGTCAACACAGAGGAAACAACTCCAACAGAGGCTCCAATTCAGGCAGAAACAATTTTCAAGGCAAAGGCAACAATCAAAACAAAGGATATCATCAAGGCACAGGACAGAGTCCAGGAAGAGGACAAACTCAAAACAGAGGACAAAGCAGAGGCCGAGGACAAACTCAAAGCAGAGGACAAAGCAGACGCCGAGGACAGTCTCAAGGCAGAGGACAGTCTCAGGGAAGAGGCACCGATTTGAGTCAAATTGTTTGCAGGCGATGTAACAGAGTTGGTCATTATGCAGGAGATTGTAGAACTTCTATTGAGAAAATTTCTAAGTTTCATCCAAACTCAGCGCAGTTTGCAAATGATGAAGATGATCCTAATAGTTCCGAATATGTTTTCACAAACACAGAAGCAACAACTTTACAGGTTTCAAGCTTTCTTCGCAGTGATTATGAAGATGCATGGATTCTTGATACAGGCGCAACTCAACACATGACATTTCGACGTGACTTCTTTTGGAGTTTCAAAGAATATCATCTGAATTCAATCTATCTTGCTGACAAAACCAAACATACTCCTTCAGGCAAAGGTGTAGTTAAAGTGTTTTTACCAGGCATTGGAGAAAGAATGATTTCTAATGTATGGTATGTCCCAACATTCAAGCAAAATTTGTTGTCCTTAGTCACAATTCGACAAGAAGGGCATACAGTGATTATGGAAGATTGCTCAGTGAAAATCAACTAGTCAAACAAAACATGCAAACAGGTTATGAAGATGGAAAACTGTTAAGGATGAAAGGGACAGTTATTCCAAGACATTCCGACTTTGGAGGCGCAGCAAGTACAGATATTTCACCAATCAGATTATGGCATGTCAGATATGGCCATCTCAACTTTGAAAGTCTCTCTCAGTTACAAAAACAGGGCATGGTTAAAGGACTTCCAACCTTCCAAAGGGAAAATGCAAAGTGTGAATCTTGCATTTTTGGAAAGCAACATCGAGAGACTTTTCCCACCAGTTCTTGGCGAGCAGACAGGCATTTGCAATTGGTTCACAGTGATAATTGTGGACCCTTCCCAACTTCACTTGGAAGTTGCAGATATTTTTTACTTTTTATTGACGATTTTAGCAGGATGACATGGGTCTATTTCTTGAAGCAAAAGTCAGAAGCATTTGAAAAGTTCAAAAGTTTTCATAAGCTTATTGAAAATGAAGTAAAGGAGAATATTGACACTCTTCGAACTGACAACGGCGGAGAATTCACTTCAAATGAATTCAAAAAGTATTGCATGGAAAATGCAATAAAATAACATCTTACCAATGTCTACACTCCGCAGCAAAATTGGGTAGTAGAAAGAATGAATCGTACCTTGTTAGGAATGGCGCGATCTATGTTAACTTTCAAAAAGTTAAGTCCTTCATATTGGACTGAAGCAGTTCATACCGCTGTCTACTTGAGAAACAGATCTCCCACAGCTTCTTTAGACGGAATCACACCTTATGAAGCATGGTTTGGATTCAAACCACGGGTTAAGCATCTCAGAGTTTTCGGATCTATCTGTTATGCCCTAGTTCCCAAGGAAAAACGAACTAAGCTTGATGCACGAAGTTTAAAGTGCACAATGATCGGGTATTCTGATGAGAAGAAAGGGTACCAACTTTTGTCGAATGGGAAATTTATTGTAAGCATAGATGTGATTTTTGATGAAAATGAGAGTAAGAGTGCTGAAGAAGTTGAAAGTCTTCTTCAAAAGTTAGAAACAAAAACTGATAAAAGACATGGAAATTTACAAAGTCAACCAAATTCACCATGTTGGTATGAACTTGAATTTCCTTCATTTGACGATGATTCATCCAGTCTGTCTTCTTCACCAGCGCCATCCAGGTTAGCAGTTCATCCAACTCTCCTAGCAGCAACAGTTCTTCTGGCAATGACTCTCCGCCCCCAGAACATGCGGTTTCTCAAGCCCGAACTAGTCAACATCAATTGCCGAAATGGGCGATTCAACTCTTGAAAGATGTAAGGCCTAATGAACAAAATAAAATAGGAACAAGGGGATCGAAACAAAATGAAGGCAATTTTGCTTTGATAGCAAATGATTTTACTGGACCTTCTTCTTATCAAGAGGCAGTAAAACATAAAGCATGGCAACAAGCAATGGTTGATGAATATCAGGCAGTTCAAGACAACAACACTTGGCAACTTGTTGATTGTCCTCAGCATGTTAAACCTGTTGGATGCAAATGGGTTTATCGAATTAAGTACAAGCAAAATGGTGATATTGACAACTATAAAGCAAGACTTGTTGCTAAAGGTTTTGCTGATCATTTCAATGGAGTTTTCCAAGACTTGACAAATTCCATACCATTGATTTGCTGATCAATTCAATGGAGTTTTCCAAGAACTGGTAGAGCTGGAATCTCCTCCTCATATTCACTGCAGCATTATCGTAGCTCCGATACCACAATAATGGCCGAAGTGTCCTCAGACACGTAATTTTATTAATCACAAAAACAATTACATTTGGAATTATGCAAGAGTTTACACCCGAACAACAAAAACACTCTTGCAATGAGCTATTTATAAGCTCAATGTCCTAACTTCCACTAATTATGGATCACTTATTAAATAGCAAGTGTCCACTTACATTAAATGACCTTCTAACTATTCTACTAACTTTATTCCTAACTTAGAGCCTAGGAAACGACTCTATTCTAGAGTCCTATTTTTAATAACAAAATTCTATTTCTAAATATTTGAGATACTTAGAAATAGAATTTTGTTATTAAAAATAGGACTCTAGAATAGAGTCGTTTCCTAGGCTCTAAGT